>LUCM01008127.1:90263-164839 GCA_008360955.1 Fasciolopsis buskii
ATATATATATAGTGATGTAATGGCATGAGTACGAATCACTGAAAACGAGCTTGTTCGCCAACTTGTGTTTTCTCAACTCTGGATATTGCTCGTAAGCAGGTAGCTATGTGCATGCCACTAAAGATTCAAGTATTTTGAAATTGTATGTTGCTCTTAGATCACTTTTTTGGTTTTCTTAAGGTTATGATCATTGTTTGTGACGTTTAGATCACAGTCGTTTTGTTGCCACTCGAGGTGACGCGCAGTGACTTGTCACCTTGATTAGGGATGTAGCGCCTGCTTTCTAGACTGCAAGGGCCATGATCAGATCCTCACGAATAGAACGACCATGGTTTAGGATGAATAATTCAAACAGTAGTATTCATTCAAACTCCGGATGCACATGCTAGACAAGTTGACACACATCTGGTATTAACATGCTTTTCTGTTTCGGATTTTCAGCTGCATTCTCGACTGAATGTTTATTGAATTAAGGGTTTGATAGACAGTGAAAAGTAACCAAGTTTCAAATAAACAGAGTATAAGGAAAAGCCTAAATCGTCTTCTACATGCCAGCAACCTAGATGTTATGCATCTTCATCGATGATACAAAATCCATGGATGATTTTCCATCAACATTCCTATCATAAGTAGGCGCCGTCAGTTTATTGCATGAAAAAGGTTTCAGAGAGCCACCCTGAAGTGGATTATAGCAGAGGCGGATGTGTACAGCCCATTGAATAATTAAATGAATAATGAGCACTAAACTCGTGGTGTCTTTAAGCTAATCATTTAACATGTGCATCGATTTCAGCTGAAATTAGCGGTTGGAAAAGCCTTATCATCCAGTCTAAAATGCATGCATTTTCTTATCAACAACCTAGGTCTTTTGAATTCTCTATCACAATTTTTGACCATCACTTTTGAATTAAATCATAATTTGCTGCTTTTTGTTAAAGGTGAAGACAGTTCTTTGATGCAATGTACGATTTATTTCCTTTCTGCTGGTTAGATCTGTATTTCATGAATCTAAAACGTGACAAAATCTATGGTGTGATATCGCAAACTGAAGTACCAGATCATACGGACAAATGGATTATAGTAAACCATAGATAAACTTGTTCCCAGTAGATAAACAGTATCAATGATGAGGAACATTTTGTCTGCACGCTCACATGAACTCATGCATCCATCTACGTATGGATCCATTGCACAGGTGTGAATACTGATCCGGTCCTATCCAAACTAGGTCGACGGAGAAAAAGCTTGTGGTTTATCTTACCTGTGCCAGCTATTCCATACTTCAATTTGGCGTCATTGGTCGTTTATTGTGCCTTTGATTCGTCACTGAACATGGCAATATCCAGCTCTCGAACTAAATTTGGGGCTGACACAAGAAACGAAGATGCCAAGACTTCGAACAAATGGCCAAACCTAACAACCACTAGAATAATTTGGGGTTTCATAGACCGCTTAAAGTTGGTGACCGATTGATCAGTTCGTGAGCATTTCATATGAAACTAGTTATGTTAGTTATCTGGTGCACTCTTCTGTCACAGACATCTGTGACTATGTTGCCGCAAGATTGGAATCAGTTTGGCCAACTCCTTCAGATGGGCTGCCCAATGGAGAACTCCAGAAATTTGAGCTCGTCATCAAAATGCTAATTTGAATACTTTCGCCACAAGACAAAAAATAAGATCCTTTCAAAAACACTACTTAAGGTACACGGTCATCTTCTATCAGATGACGCGCAGTCTAATGTTTCTGTGGGTCTTCTCACCTCAGATTTATGTAAAAAGAAGTTAATACATGCTGTTTTTGCTTAAATTCTCAGTGTTTTCACGAAAATAGGAGAGTCGAATTTTTAAGTAGATACTGCAAAAAGTACTTCTGCCACTGTAAATATTAAAACAAGTTTTGGATTTTATTTTTGTTTTCCGAGTCACACTCGCACGATCCGTAAGCGGAAGCTATGTCACCGAGGATGTTGAAATAACGTTTGCAGATTAATCAGCGTCTTGTTTGGATGGAGGGAAGAAATATCGATTGTGTGTCACTTTATTATTTCATGATACTGCAGGAGATATGCTGGAATGCAGATTCTAGACATGACCATAATAAAATTACGCGATCGAGTGATTCATTTTTACGACAAGCGATATTTAAGACGATGAATACGTCGTCCCACTCGGCATGAAAATTCACGAATTTTTTCACCAGTGTCCTGAATGTCTTACGCAAACATAGAAACGATCTGGATAAAATCCAGAGTGAAATAGCTAACTGACGTCACATTTAAAAAATTTGTGCGAATAAACGACCATTTTCTGTTTTAACTAAGTGCACCCGGAACAGTCCACTAGTAAGGCATAGTGACAAGAGTTTGTTCTTTGAAAACTGTGAGTTCTGTGAAGTATGTTACATGTTCTCGAATGCAGTTTTCACTTTTCTTTTTATGGGATTTCGACAAACTAATTTGGGTGACTTCATGAGTGTTTCCTTATGTTCCAGTGGCCGAAAAAGTGACGCGTGCCGAGGACTCCTCTTTGATGATCAGGCGTTACGTAGTGCTTTGCGAGGGGGAAGCACTGGAATTCAGTTTAGGCAAAGCTCGCCTATGCGTTGGGGAAAGAAAGAAGACCTAAACCAGTAACTCCAATTAGTGCGTTGCGATTAGAAACTGGCAGTTTCTAAAATCCTAAAGTTTGACATGCTGCAGGAATGTACAACTTAGGAACATTCATCTCGTCCAGTGTCGAAATGGTGAAAGCGAACAGCGAAAGTGTGAAGAGATTGGTCGGGCGATACAAACGTCAAGGGAGTTGTATGGGCTTTCCAAGGAGTCAGTGAAGAGGAAAATCTTCAAAAGGGAAGACGTAGTTATTGTAAGAATCATCTAATAAAACCACTGATCTTTTAAGCCTACAACATACATCATTGTTCAGCAAGTAAGACATCTTTCATTGTCGTCTAGATCTCATGATCCGGAAATAATTAAAAGATATGATGCCACTTGAAAAGAAAAACTGTGCCGACGAAAAACTTATGAAATGCTCAAAAGAAACTCGGAAATAAACACCAAAAAATAACTGTTCTTGGATGCTAGTAGGCAAGTCGAGAATAGTTGGAACTACTTTTATCACCGAAAAAGGAAGGATGAGGTCCCTTTATTTGCATTTGAGTAGATGTCTCTATACACTTTTCCGGCTGATATTCAAAGGTCTTCCCAGTCATTACTTCAGCATAACAGGAAGAGCAAGATCGTACGGAAATTGTTTTGCTATGATGTATATCTAGAAGTAAGTAAGCTATGACGGACTCCGGGCTGGGTAGATTTAGGGCTAAACAAGAAACGGTCCAGTTTCGATAGAATTTATGTAGGACGATATAAAACAGAAGGTGGAACTGTCCCGGAGATGAAAGTGCTGTTGTGAAACATCAGTGTACCCGTAAGAATCTGAGCAAACTTTTCACACTAAAATGGGTTTACATCCAGCGGCGTGCTAGCTGGTAATCTCGATGGTATTATGAAGGATCCAGCACGGACAGTAAATAGAATTGGGGAATGGATTCTGAACTCTTTCATGAACAACTGATATGGCAGCAATACAAGTGAATAAAAGGACACAAACGAAAAAAATTGTAATTTTCTTCCGTTTTCTGAAAGGGCATAGTCTTATAAATATTTTCGCGCAGCTAGTAACGTTAGGTAAGGAACCAAAGTCATTATACATAATGATTTTTAACTGTTAGATGGTTCTGTTTTAACCAGACCAAAACAATTTGAGCAGACATTCAACAACTTTGAAAAGTCGTGATTTACATTAAGACGAGAAGGATAATTCTCTATGTGAAAAGAGTTGCTGGAAATGTCCAAGGAATCCACAGGTCCAGATATGGCTTGACAAAATGTAACAAATTATTAACCTGGGATATACGGAGACAGCTCACTGGGGCAGGTCGGGCACAAACTCGGTGATTTAATATCTATCTGAAGAATTCTAGAATTATTTTCAACGTTGTGGACGCTTTTTGTTCATTTTCATGCTTTGAGTTCTATTGGCAACGTAGTCATTTGCACGCATGGGACAAACAGACATCTCCATTTTGGGACCGTAGGACAGACTCACAGGCACATAAAAATCGAAAAAGGTTTCGACCACAATGCTTTTGGATACATCCAAGGATTTGGTAAAAAAAGGAAGCAGACCACCGACAAATCCGGATGAGACCTATTTGTTTTGCTGTTCTAGAAGACAGTACATTGGAAATCCAAATCGACTGTATCTATATTATGGTTGGTATTCCTACATAGTAATTCAGGATGAAACCTCGAACATATGGAGAAAAGAAGTATGTGAAGAAGAAAGTTTCCATATGAAAAAGTCAGTAGTCGTATTTTGATCTGACTATACTGCCTGGCGGAATATAAATTGTCCACTGTTAAGATTGGCGTAAATGAATTGAGATGAAGTTGGTCGGGATGGCTGGTAATAGTTCTATCCAAAACACAGTCTCCTTTGGTATATGAGGGTGAAAGATCACCCAAATCAAACAGCACGATGTACCCGATACGACAAAGCAGCAAGACTAGGAAAAATAAAAATCAGTAGAAAAAGACAACATGTGGTTTCTTACACAGAACGATCTCCGTACAGGTTGGTTGTAACGGCACTCCTAGGTCCAGAAAACTTGGGACGGCAAAGAATAACCAACGGATTATTATCGTTCGAAGAATACATACTATAGTAGTGGGAGATTGAATGTTTTCATGAAATAATTCACCATGTGATATCATCGCTCAACTCACCATAAAGAAACCATGGAAGCAGTGTACAGCTGTTTCATCCTTGTTAGGAATCATGAGCAGTGCATATGGACCGCGCCCGACCTGGGAAGCGAACCCTGGATAACCGAATTCGAGTCGAACGCCTTGGCCATTACGCTACCGGGCAGGCTCTGAACGGTTTGTTGAACTTCATCATATGATGATGTTGCACCTATCCGTCACTGATTTGCACGGTTACTGTTCGCTAGCTCAAGCGATCGACCCCTACTGATAGATGACTTAGGCTACCTGCAGAGAATTCATCTATCAGTAGGGGTCGATCGCTTGAGCTAGCGGACAGCAACCGTGCAAATCAGTGACGGATAGGTGCAACATCATCATATGATGAAGTTCAAAAAACCGTTCAGAGCCTGCCCGGTAGCGTAATGGCCAAGGCGTTCGACTCAAATTCGGTTATCCAGGGTTCGCTTCCCAGGTCGGGCGCGGTCCATATGCACTGCTCATGATTCCTAACAAGGATGAAACAGCTGTACACTGCTTCCATGGTTTCTTTATTGTGAGTTGAGCGATGATATCACATGGTGAATTATTTCATGAATACATATTAGTGTTCTGATGTATGCCGGACCACAAACAGTTAATGTAGCTTGTCAATCCCCTCCAGGGCTTTATTGTGAGCGTCTTCGTTCTGTCATTGAGTGTTCAGTGACCAAAAATGAGCCCAAAATGCAAGAGTTCAACAATGACTCTTAAAAGCAAACTCCACTGGTAGGAACATGTATTCCAAAGCATAAAATAAATGGTATGTCAGAGAATCTGTAAACTGGAAATGTATATTGGTGTTCAGCAACGACTGAAGGAACACTCTGGCCCAAGAGAGCTCGTCAAGTTACACGAATGCCTCGTTTAGATGTGGTAGGAATTCTGTGATGCATGTGCGCAGTTAGATCTCATCCGAGGAGAGGAACCCGAAGACCGGTTGAACACGTTTGATGACATGCGGCAATGAGCAGCACACAGGGAAAAGCGAATCCAATAAAATCACCGAGGTAACGGCGGAAGACGAAGTTATGGCGTTGCCAGTCAAAGGGGGAGAGCATGCACCACTGATCTCAGTGTCTGTTTTTTCTGCCGTTCCTGTACTCATCATAAACATGAATGTAGTTTCAGTCGGCGCAGAAATCATGCACACTTTGGAGGGTATGTGCGGTTCTTTTGATATTATATGCAGGCGGACTAACATCACACATTCAGACAGCAATGGCCATGTGATCCGCCGACGTTTTGGTACACACAGGCTCGGGTTACCGAAGCTCAGTGAAAGTAGTTGCTATGACCACATACCAAATTTGTGTTGCACGTTTAGGTGTTTGGTGAATTCACATACTCCGTAATGAATGGCTTTGACATACCACACCACTGACGTAATTAGCTTTTAAATTCATTGTCGGATGGTTATTCACGTGCAACCGAAAAATTAACAACGTATGCCGAGCCAATTGTTTCTACTTCTTGTTTGGGTCTTTCTACCGGAGGTCATACAATGCAGGGAGGAAGGAGGTTTGAAAAAGGAACATTTCAGGAACGTTCTTCTGGTGAATGTATAAGCGCAGCATTGCGCTGAGGTTATTATCTGTTCAACTAAGTGTTAGGTTAGATTTTAATTACTCCTACAGATGTGCACGCGCATTTTGCCCAGCAAAAGAACAGCAGTGTGACAGTTAGGAGTTGAAATGTAAGAACCTGCTCACTTGAGTCGAAAACAATACAGAATAGGTAGTATCTTCCTGCTTGCTTTTTCACGGATCGCCAAATTAAATCTCTGGTGGGTTCTTATTTTATTGTTGCGTGTTTGGAAGTGCCTGTTGAGCATTTTTACACGAATCAAACGGCATTTTAATTATTAGACCTGTTGCTAGTGAATAATGCAACTCAGCTGAATTTCAGAGCGACTCCCGTTCTGTAAAATCGCTTGACTGGAACACAAATATAATCCTTTCCATTTTTCAAAAAACTTACCAATATTTTTTTTGAAGCCTCTGGGTGTAATTAATCTCTAGAATCTTCATTGGAATGAAAGCACCTGGAGCTATTAACTAATTCGATACTAAACTATCAAGCGGCATTAGTGAGTAGCACAACTCACACGTGATATGCCTGTATTTGAGAAATGCTTATTAAAAAGTGAGCTTTCTGAACGCCAGATAGGAACAGCTAAATAACACTTCGTTTGGCTAACAGTGACCAGAGCCTACTTACTAAATGGCGGCAAGAATCGTAGATGTTGCTTTTCCAACCGAGGTAACAATGGTGGTCTGGGAACCTGAGAATTCGAGGTTTGCTGATTGACTGGCGAATGAAATCCATCTTAAACAGATCAACTTTTTCGTTGAGTCGCACGCTGCAATGTCCAATAAACAAAACATTTACTGTAGTCAAACCAATTTGGAGTCAAGTTTGACAGCGCTGGTTGTCCGAGGATGTGTGAATGATGTATGAATCCGGTTACCCGGGTAATAAATCACTTAAAAACCATGAGAAAAACGATACCAGATGGTTGAAGTTACTGCCAGAGATTCTAGTTAATTTGTCTACGGTATCTTGGCAACAAAGCACATCCGTTTCTGTTGCCCAGCGACATCGTGCCTGAGTTGATCGTAAAAAAATTAAGAATTCAGAGGTCATTTCTAAATGTTCAGACCAAAATGAGCATTGTGTAATTGTGTAATCTACAACCTAATAATAACGATAATGTACATATGTCCCTGAGCGTCTCAGAACTTGTCTACTATTACTCTCAGTCTAGACTAACCTGAGCACTTGTCCTGATTTTTTTCTGGTAGGAAATTCAAAGTGTATTACCTAAACTGACGGCAAAGAATGTATTATATGCACTCCCGTATATCCAGTGCACCACTAAAATGAAAACTGGGTTCTTCTGGCTTCCATGTGACTTAAAAACATAAAAGACTGACAATCTCCCAGTGAATAATCGTCCTGTATATATACATATATATATATCGTATGCTTATTACATGAATGATAAGAGTCAAGACAACAGTTTTTGTAAGTCTGCGTTAAAATGTAAAACAGCGCCAACATCCAGGAAAACTACAATATGTATATTATCCTGCCCAAATTTATTCATTCGTATATCATCCAAAGGAGTTGATACTTTTCAAAATGTTTGGGAAAAAGGCTTAGCTTCCTAAGTTGTTTCTGATGGCACAACACAGAACAACGTCACTTCCATCTTGTTCATTAAATGTGTTCCTACTTTGATTCGACAAAATTCATTTGCCGTAGTATAAGAGAGAAAACTGGTCGGAACAGAGACCAGTTATTTGGACTGCAGAATACACTATTCAGAGTGGGCACATGTGAGTTGTAAAATAGATGATCTGCGGGAACAGAGAGCCGAATAAGTGAACTTGAAAATTGTTAAAATGAACAATTTTGACTCTTGGGTATTCTCCCATGTGAGACTGAGAAAATGGTTTAATCTCGATAACTCTAATTCCTTGGTATAATACTGACTGTGTGGTTGACAAGATCTAATTTATGGTTTTGGTGTAAACCATCTAACCGACTACAGCATCGCTGCCGGTTTGGCTTGGTATGTTCTGTGGCGAATCCTACATCAGTGAAATTTCTTCGGTGAATTTCCATGCCTGAGGCCGGTTGAACCCATTCAGTTTACGCGCAAGAAAACCCAACCAACTTTCTGACGGATCTATTACATTTCAGAAGTGACTGATTATGTAAATAAAATTTATCTTGGTTGCAAATTCTCGCCTCCGTTAAGTTTGCAAACAGATAACGGATAACTTAGTAAACGGGATACATATGGTTCTGTAATTGTGTCAAAATGACCACAGTTCAAAGTGTAATCCTGGGTCGCCTAGTCAGACTGCCCCATTTTGTCAAGTGACGAGGTCGATTCTGTCGAGTTTTGGTATAGGTGATCAGGTGAGTGACAAATGGTTTTATTTTCTTGGGCTAAACAGCGACGAGCCACATTCATGCTAATTCAGGCGCATCTCATTATTCTACTGGAGGAACATCATTCGGACCAGACCGCAAAACGTACACTCGGTGGAGCATTTAATTTGCATACACATGTCCCAGTTAAACGGCTGCCTCATACCGACTGACCCAATGAGAACGCTACCGAGAAACTATGACATATACGTGTGTCGCCTTGTTGGTAGCTCGGGATCAACTGTTCCGTTGTATTGCGAATCGAACTTAGGACGTGTGAACTAACCACCTGGGTGTACATAAAGTCGGCGGTTTACGTAAGAGATGCCAAGTTGCACTTTGCGTGCAGGGAACTGTTCTACCATTCTGACATAATGAATCAATAAAAACACCGATTTCATTGATGAGTAGTTATACCAGAGAGATTTGATCAAGCCATAACAAAGCTAAGTTTTTCTGCCCAACGGAATCATTGTTTTTTCTTCGATACAAAAGAAAGGATTGATATCAGTGAATACTGACAGTTCTACTCACTTTAATTCTTCAGTCCATCTTTTGCGCATCAAATCGGTGCCACAAAAGCCCAGTTAACCTGGTAGTCAGAGTTCTGGACGCAAAGTTGGTTACCACGTTTCCCGTCCTGATTGGGTAATGAAGCTTCTTCGCTGCTGGTCAGACAGTTATCGTTAAAGTAATTTTGAATAAGCAATTCTACTCTGCTTCTGCAAGTTCAAGCATATTTATGAAAATATTGTCTACTGCCGTTAAAAATTTCTAAAGTTGAGGTTAAAACACAAAAAGTGTCACTAAAAAGCATCTCTTCTTAGATCCTTCTTAATGGTTTCATAAATTTTATAAAGGTTTCAAGAGAATCTGCCTTCTGGCAAAGTGTTCAGATAATCGCAGTCGGAAAATCGTGCCTGTAGACATAAGATAGGCGAGGAAACATTGCTGCCGTTAGGTTCCGAACTTCAGCAAAAACTATCCAATTACCAAAATCTATCAGTTTTGCAAAATGGACTGCAACATTTTACATCCAGTGAATAAAACACTGCATGCAGAAATGTTGCATTCAAATGTCACTAAGATCACCTTCTGAGAAACATGTCATTCCAAAAAGAAGGACCGAATGAAGGTCTGCAATTTGGCTTTACAGGAAAGTTCGGTTTCGTAAATGTATTTCTGCAGGTTCCCTTTATTTGACTGGGGATTCTAGTTCTCGTTTCACTTTTGTAACTGAAGGACTTAACAGCACATATTTTGCTCTGTTTTACCACGAATTCACGGAGCTAGAAATGCAGACATTCTAAATGTCCGCATTTATCATGCAAATGCATGCACAACCGTGCTTGTGAGAAAACATTTTCTTCAAGCACAATTCGAATATCGTTGAAATAAATCCAGGAAACAGCAATCTATTTCAAGAAAGGTTATTTTTAATTAATTGTTGGTATCTTTGGTGTTGTCAAGGCTAACCGCTGCTTAACTTATGAGAGATCGCGTCAGCCGGTCAGATGTGGTGTGCGCCGGCAAAACAGCGGACTGTGATAATATTTTTTCGGGATCACTATCTACGATACTGTGGAACAGGTCATTGTTAATAGGCTGTTATTTCCGTTTACAGTAACCGAGGTAGATTACTGAATGGCATACACGTGCCCTGATTCTCATCCATTTGTTGTGCCTCTTTCCTATTTTCTCAGTCGATTTTGCACTCCGATAGGGGCATCTCTGGCAAAAAATTGCTACTTATACTGCATCCTGGTTAAAGTCGTTGGGATAGTTTTCAGTGATCTACGAGGTGGGTTGTAGCAGGATAGGCTGCTTAAGATAGGACAGGAGTTTTGAACTGTTACATTAGCTCATTGAAAAGTAACTTTTGCTTGATGATTTGAAGCCAGTAACAATGGTACATTATTTTTGTTTGTGTGGGATCTGAGACCGAACTTACCTTAAATGTAATTACATTGAATTGTCGACGGAATGGATGGAAGTTTTTATTGGACAAGCCTAGCAGTGGTCTTAACTGGGAAAAGGTAATTTTGGGATCGTTGATTATTTTAAATGCTACTATATCTCCCAGCTAATTCAAGCCACCTAAAAGTGAAGTTCAAAGTGTCGAAAGAGCTCTTTGTTAGCTCGATCAAGTAATTCGCAGCCACTGACACCTGGATGAAGCATTCTCATAACCAGTGAAGGTGAGCTAATTTACTAAGCATGACTAAATGGACACACATTAGCCTAATCACGCAATGACTTAGAATGATTTGCAAAACCGCTTACATAGATGCATTACCAGTAAAATAGTTACGTTAACTCCTAGAAACCAGATAAGCACTGCCTGAAAAATTAAGTCTCTAAATCTTTGGACACGATTAACTGATATTTACCGCTGTTAACGTAGCTCATTGTCCTGCAAAGATTCGTTCTCACATTGACCACTAAAAGGTACCTGACTGACAGTAATACATGACCTATTGACAGTTATGTATCAAAGACAAGCTGAACAGAATTCATTTGATTTGCTTCTAATAAAATGTCTCTCGAAAGTGGGAAGATATCTGAGCAACAGGTTGAGTTAGAAACCTTCCTAGAAACGAGAATGCCTGCCTCTTGAAAATTGAGTGTTACGAAATCTCGTAGATGTTGGCCGCAGTAGGCACAGAGAGGATCAAATGCAGGTCAGTCACCAATCTCTCTGCAATTTGACTTCACTATTACAAAACCCCAAGTATTCCGATATTTCATTATGGTAAAGATTTTGTGATTTTCCGTCCCAAAAATATTGGTACACTTCCGGTAATCTGCATAGGAGCAGAGACACCGGCAAAGCCAGGATGATAGGAAAGTTTTATTGCAAGTGTAACAGGCTCGATGATCATTCGCGGCATGTTATTCTGGATAGAAATGTACAGGAAAATCTTGATAGCCTGCGTTAACCATCTGTGGCATCATCAAAAATTAGGAATTGTGCATGTGCGGGCGACTCTAGACTCATAAAACTTACGAACTTCGCTCTTCGGTAAACAGTGTTACAAGACTAGTACGTCATGCGAAGGGTTTGCATATGCCATGTAAAATGCTATCACCTGAACAAATTGAATGTCATACATGGTCTCTATGGAATTTGTCCACGAAGAAATCAAAGCAATGTAATTGATCGAATTGAAGAAATTTATGAAAATATTATGGTGCTTTTCGTTTCGAGACATCTGAAGGATTGTTTGAAAATTCCCACTGAGCACAATAAGAAAGCACAAGTTGGCGAACGAGCTCGTTTTAAGTGATTCGTACTCATGCTATCGCAACAATATATTAGGAAAATTTTCCTTAGAAGTGACTAGATTCCAATCTGACGGATTCTAAAATAGCCTACTTCCCAGTAGTATAGCGTGCACAATAGCGCTAGCAGTCTGACAGACTACCATCATTTGACCGTAGTCAGTATGTTACGCACAGAGCTCGGCAGCCTCGCACCAAAGCGTACTATCCAGCCACCATGACAAACCAAAGGTTTAGGGCTGTTGAGTCAATAACCAAGACTTGGAACTGTGCTCCACAACGCATATAGTGTGATAAGAAACTCGTTTATTGTCTCGCAAACCACATGATCGACGGTAGATCTCGTATTGTTTACCACATCATTTCCTCATTAGTCGGGGTCTAAACCAAGCTCCTTCGGACAAATTTCACAAAAGACCGGGACTATGTCTTCCAGCGGCAACTGTCCAGTAGCTAAAGTCAAGTTAACCTATCGAAAAAAGATTTTGAGACAGACTTTGTGACCTTATTCATTTGTGAATGTCAGTTGACTGAAGAGAACAAAGTACGTCAAATTTCGTCACACTAGACGAAGACTAATTCGGTAGACATTTACACCTTATCCTCAAAAAATCATTTCAAAGAGAAAACCAGGATCATTGCTAACGTTCGTCAATCGATGGCATACGCAACTAAGTACTTCTATTTAGGAACGCACTGGTCCTACATTGTCATCATACCGGAGTTCATTCATTCCGGGGTGAATGCTTAGTCAAAGCAAAGTTATTTGTTTTTTTCTTGGCCGAGTGCTTTGAAAAGTTGAAATCGGGGTGAAAATAATGACGTCGAAGTTGTTCAAAATCAAATCAACAACAACAACAACAACCGCACGTGTACACAAAACCTCTAAAACCAGATATCATCTCCTGGACAAGAAGACCCATAAAATTTTCTTCCTCGGGCCCGGTAAGTTACCATGCTGTTTGTTCGGATTTTATATCCATATCATTTTGCTACACCACATCACCTCGATTTTATTACTTCGATATTAGGCACCTGAATTCTGGAGTGGCGGTTACAGTAGACGGCGAATGCGTTAAATAAGAAAATTCTCGATTTTATTGGTTTGATGATCTTGACGAACGGAAGTATGTTGGAACGTTGGTGAATGTCATGAAGACATTTGGACATTTTCCTTTTACTTGAAGCAGTTTATAACCCTTTTAGGTAAAGTACAGTGTCTGGCCTTGGTTGGGCGTGTTTAGTCCCGTTTCGGAGAGGGTAGGTTCGTAGAAAAATGGTACAGTCATGATTTATTTCTGTTCAAGTGATTGGACAATTATTCTTCTGGTTCAGCTCTTCCTGTTGTCGTACTGTGACCTACAATTTGATTTTGTTGTTAATACGCTTGCACTTCCGGCGGGAGCGCGCGCGCGAGCGAGAGAGAAGTAGATCGGCTGCTTACCACAATATGTACTAGGCACGATTTGCCCGCATTTCGTGATGCATGGCAAACGTTACTTTGTAACTGAATTCATAAATTTTCTGCCAAAATATCCGCATGAATGTTGAACAACAAAGGCAATCTCATCCTTTGCTACCGGACAGTAACAATGTGTTTTGTTCATTATCTCTATCGCATCATCACGAATAAACATCGTTTTTCCACTCTTCCCTACCCTCTGATCCATTGTCAATAAGCCCAACAAATAGTGACATAAAAGAAATAGCGGATAACTCATGCGTAAATCTACCCGTCGGAAACAATGAAAACAAAAAAATCTATGGCATATTGGACCGAAATATTATTCTCAGGGGTTGTTGTATATATTTCGACAATTTATCTGTAGATAGGAATAAGTAATTCAGCATGTAATAACGGAAGCATGAAATGACTTAGAACCAACATTTTTTGGTTTGCTTAGGGATCGTTCTGTATATTTTACCCGGAGTAAAAGTGAGTGATCATTTGGCGTTATCAATGAAATTTAATCAAAGCCATTAAACATGCATAGACTTGTTTCAGTTGGAGTTTGTCGACTGGAGTAGGCGACCGTTGCCTCAAGTAAGTCACCAACCCTAACTACAGAGCTGCCATTCCGTTTGGCATTTGGAGCAAAATCCCTGTCGGAATTCTTTAACAAATCAGGTTCTGCGATACTCCAAGTTTCTGAATCAGTGTTCCTATTTTCACTTCCTTCTACCTAATATGCCTAGTGGTTAGGATATATGGACTTGTCATTACATTCATGCATTAGGAATATAAGGAACGTAAAGGCCTAACGTATGTCTAGCTTTGCATCTTATCCGTTCTTGGTTCCTTAGAGGAAATATTACTGACTACATTGTGCGCAAAGGTTATCAAGCAGCACCAAATGTTATTCACAGACAAGGTCAAATAAACGGGTGCATTCAACATCTTTTATAATCATAAAGGGGATTTGTACGGAAGTCTAATTTGCAAGTATTGTTAATCCGAAACCCAAATGTCACATTTATATCCTAATAAAATTTTACGACAAACCAACAGTTCAACTAAATCAAGAAACAATACGTGGTTCAAAATCATCTGTTGCCTGCCATTGGCTCCGACGGCCTTATTCGATGGTCTCGATACAAATTCATTCCCTTTCCGTACAATGACGATGCCACGCCTATTTGCTATTCACATATGAACGGATTAGGTGGACTCCCGTTGAATAACACGAGCTGAAATCTTGCGAGCTTCTAGCGGTCACTACCTCTTCTTAAAATTTAACAACGATTGGGGTACGTGCGGGGCTCTGAAATTGTGAGGGAAATCAAATCATTTTCCAACCTGGTCGTGGAAATCTGGCAAGGGATAGTGATCCCGAACTTGATACCATACTCGCCAATGATCAGAGCCCCGATTGGAATGTCATTCATCTAGTCTTTTTAAGTTTCGTCCTCCTGTGTTAATTTCTGCAAATTAGTTAGTCACTAAATTCCTCTAGGCCAAGGACACTTTTATGAAGTAAACGTCCGGTATATTGAGGCCTCAAACGAACACTTTCAACCGTGGATTTCCACACTAAAATTTCCGTATGGTCAGAACAAGCCTGAACACTTAAGTTAGTCCAATGACAATCGATAGTCTATGAACCACGCTTCCAACAAGATCTATTTTCCGTGAGTCAAATTCAGACGGAAGGTTTTATAAAAGCTTTTTTATTCAAATAAAACCTCCTTTGCACTTCCTCCGGTCAGCAATCAATGCCGATGATTGAAATCAGGAATACTAGAAAACAATTTCGGTGTTTTACTAACACCTAATACAACCCAAAATACAGCCCAGTAATAATATTCAGTGATAGGAGTATTTGTGGTTATTTTCAAAGTAGGAATACTAGTCTTAAAAATGGCAGAAGTACTACAAGGAATTTCATTTCTATCAGATGATTCTACCCAATCACACAAGAGGTCAAATGAAATTAGAATCATCGATGAACGAGTGTGTTCTTGTAGGTGAACATTCAGTATTTAATCAACAGATGACTCGATTCAATAACTGCCTGACCTAGGAATGGGGCACCAGGGCAGCGGTCTTCGAAGAGGTTGTGAGACCTACCAGGAAAGAACAGAAACGGAAAAACCAGTAAGTGAATTAGCCAGCATAAACAATTTACCAATACATGTATCAAGCAACCAAGCTCTGTAGATCATATCCAAAGCCTCCGACGTACTTGGGCTACCTGCAGAGAATTCATCTATCAGTAGGGGTCGATCGCTGTGAGCTAACGGACAGTAACCGTGCAAACCAGTGACGGATAGGTGCAACATCATCATATGATGAAGTTCAAAAAACCGTTCAGAGCCTGCCCGGTAGCGTAATGGCTAAGGCGTTCGACTCAAATTCGGTTATCCAGGGTTCGCTTCCCAGGTCGGGCGCGGTCCATATGCACTGCTCATGATTCCTAACAAGGATGAAACAGCTGTACACTGCTTCCATGGTTTCTTTATGGTGAGTTGAGCGATGATATCACATGGTGAATTATTTCATGAAAACTTACCAGTACGACGGTCTGGATGACGCAAGCTGAAGCCTAAATGGCGACAAGGACAGAGAAATGCTCGTACCAACAGATAACACGAGCAAATTTATTTTAGACCTAAACATATGCGTACGCAATCTGTAGGAGCCATTTGGATCCACAATTTTCAAACTGTGATTAAGACTAGCAAGAATTTGGGTAAAAGTTTCCCGTGGTGAGAAAAGTTGTACTGATTCTCCGAATCCACTGACTTCCTATGAACCTACTTCAAGCTCGTAATTTGTCGGAAATTATGCATAACATTAATGGGTAAATCAGTAAAATGTTCGTGAACGGTTAGGGATACTAGTAGGTAGTAATTCAGCACACCAATTATGAGGTTCCACCGGCAAACCTTTGACATCTCTTACAGTTGCGCAACAATGTAACGTGAAACTCATGACCTAAACATAGCATTCGTTTTCATTCACAAATAGATCTGACTGCGTTATTGCAATAGTGATTTATTAGTTGACCACTGCACTCGTTTTTATATGGCTTTTCACATCTTTCTGGCGCCGTGCCTGTGCATCAACCAAGGTCGTGCATTGCCGCGACGTTGTCCCATTGCGTCACGTGGAATGAACAATGAGTCATTTCACATGCCTTAGCATCTAATGGTATATTGAACTTCCATGTTAAGTGATGCATCCGATGCTTTCAAAACTTTCATAACCAATTCTGCCTTGGAAACCACGGTTACAAATACAAAAGAACTGTTATTACAAAAAATCGAGTCATGGAAGTGAAACCCTCACAGAACCCTGATAAATCACAGCAGAAAAGACTGTTTGTAAAGTATGGCATAGTTGACTTCATCACAAATCATAAACATAAGTCGCATAAGTCCAAGTAAAACCACCGATCCAAATCGATTAGTGACAAAAATGTTATAAACAGAGCATAATCTATTGCCTTTTTGGTCGACGATAATTTGTGAGTGAATTGAAAAGTGTTCAGAAACAACTGATTGAATAGTTATCAATACAATGCATGTTTTACACGGTAAAGGTAAATGGACCGTTCATATATTTTATTAAAAATGGAACTATTCTTCTTCTCTTATTCCGATTCGATTTTGATGGTCATTGAGGAATTACTAAATATGAATTTGGAAAAAACTGAGGTACGTTTGGGCCGTTGACTTCAGACAGTAATTTTTTTTGGATCACTGATTTCCCTGGTCAGCAACCTCAGTTTTCATGAAACAGTTTCAAATAAAGCGGAATTTTTGTTGGCTGACTAACATCAACGAACCCAAGATCATGATAACCTGTAATATATAATTTACACATCACAATGAACTGACCTGTACGGAATCCAGAGCGATTCATTCATGTTCAAATCCTTAATGAAAAACGTGAAGCACGTTCTTCATGCTCTCTAAGAATAATTGGTACTAGTCATTCATCTTCCTCATAGTACAGATGATACTCAGAAGTAATGATTATGAGCAGACCATTTACAATGGTCATTGTGATGGGTGATCATACATTGATTCAACCGGAACACTAGAGACTTGAATCACCTGTTCATTACTGGCTTACAGACATCGTGGATTGTCTTTCATAAAACAGCTGACTATTTTGATGGGCATTACCTTTCTTAACAGAGTGAAACCCAACATGGCTTTTATTTGTCCAGCTACGCATCGATACAGCTTGATAAACTATATAGTAATCAACAAAATGCTGGGAAAAACAATCCAGTGAGTGAATACAAAGCAATGTTTTGGGACTACAGAACGGAACTAACTACGACGATAAAAAAATTACCTGTAGCTTTTCAAAGCAACATGAAACATTTATTGCTGGACGGCAAACAAGACATCACTGAAGCACGCACAGTCAGACTTTCTTAGGATAAATTTGTTTTTATGGTGAACATTTTGAGAAGGCACTATTCCAGAATACCTGCATGAATCTCTTCTTGTATATGATAAATTTTGATTAACTGAGGAATATACCAAGTGCACCAGGGTCAATCGGAATTGCGAAAGTTTTTCCATTTCCCATCGAGAACGAAATCAGTGAAGGATATTGTTCATTGGGGAATGAAACCGACCATTTAGTTTTTGTAGTTTCCGAGAGGAGATAATTAAATGTGGACCGAAACGCAGACGGATTTACGTGAAAAATGAAACACGCGAAAGTGTTACAAAATTAAATGACAGGATAATTTTGGTTTGAATGCGCGATTCACTCAAATTCCGTGCAACACTGAGAGGATGGCTGGTGCGTGTCCACTGTCGGTCTTAAATTGACGCGGGAAAATTGTACGGCGTAACAAGTGAACCGAATCCCGGCCATGTCAATTCAAGTTTAATTTAGTCTAGTCTAGTATGAATCTCATGCACTCGAGAGTGGATATTCGCCAACTAGGAAGTCAGCATCACATGTGCATATTATGTAAATTCGGAAACTAGATATTTAACTAGTTTAACAGAAACAAATTCAATTCTGAATCGATGATTTCGTGGTCAGTTAGAAAAGTGACAAGGTAAGTTGCAGTTGAGCATTCATTCGCCTTTATACATGCATTCATCTTAGGATTACTTATAAACGAATAATGTGTAGATAAGGCCTCCTCATCCCTTAAGATAGGATGGATAGATGGACTAACGTTTGACCTTTCGAAGACAACACTGACAGTGTTAGGATCTTTGGAACTCGCATTCACTCTGTTCCAAATAAAATCGCCAAATGAAGTTCGCTGCCCAGCACTGACGAAGTAGTGAATCGGTGAAACTTTTTGGCATTTCTTCGGAATTGCAATGAGTAATACAGGGGTTTATAAAATTAAACCGAATGAGTCCAAGTGCGAAATAAACAGAGCAGCCATGTTTGAAAATCCCGGCGATTTGGAAATTTTCTTATCATAATTGTTTATCTGTAAACAATCCACTCAGCTCAAACTATTAAAATCACACCTTCCTAACAGGCGGCATTCTTCTTTTTTCCGCGCCAAATCATGAAATTTCAACGATAAAGTAAAGTCCCGGACAGAAATTTTATACATGTCATACAATCACGAAAATAAATTCAAATCTGTCAAGCTGACTTATGTATGCTGTATCCCAAACGAGTGGAATTTTCAGGTGGGCCCGATCTGTCTAATCGAACCAGCTAAGGGTTGCCCTAAATTTTCGTCCCGCCGGAATAGTGCCAACCACATTTTGTGCGACATTCATCCTCAATGAGTAAATTTGTCGTGAATTTAAATAACTAAGTTTGATTCAGAGAAGATGTAAAACGTACCTGCATGACTCTAGGAATGCTGTCTTGTGAAAGACAGAAAACCATTATAAGATCGATATAACAATAATCTGGGAATTCGAAAGCAGGACATTTTGACGAAGATATCATCGGGTCTGGTATCGTTTCTGATAAAAAAGTGTTGGCCAAATAACAAAAGGCAACTGTTATTTTCTGATAGAGATGCAAAGTAAAATGCCAGTGGAAAGAAAAGGATAGACAAGAAAACCCAGTATTTGAACAGGAGTTTAATCAAATGATCATTTCTACTGGCAAACTATATTGGTTCTGTCGTCAGGAAGTGCGATTCTTATTCACATTGTTGCCTAGCATAGCTGCGCGATAACCTTGAAATATTGCTTACTTCGTCACCGTATTCAAACATGTTTTGCGGCAACTGAAAATATACGTGAAAACTTTGATATCTGTTCTCCGAAACGTGAAAATATTAGGTTTAAATAGTCAACCTGGTCGGAGGTTATATCCAAAGCCACTGCAAGTTTTATTGCCAAACTTTCTTCTTTTGCATGAAAAATGTCTTTTCTGTCGTTTTTAAATAATCGTTTACCCACTGCTTCCTCTCTTACGTCGGATGCCCAATTGCTTTCTGTTTCGTTTTACAAATAACAGCAGGATGTATTTACAACCGTGCTTCACATCGGAACTGAGCGGAAACTCACTGGCGTGAAGCAAAAGTCGCCTTCCATGGGCTGATCATTAGTTGAATCACGACCGCAGGTTTACTTCATACTCGAGATCGGACAAACAGGTTTTTAGAGTACATTTTTTTCTAAAATCTTTTCTTGGTATACGGCTATTAACACTGCCCGCATAAGCTTGTTTGCACCTACTCGTAGAGTTCAAATCGGGATTGGAAATGTTCGTTTGAGTAAAGGGATTTCCCTTTGTGCAAAGCAAATACTGCAGGCGAATAGTGGGAAATGGTCTTAAACCTGTGTCACTTCACTCATTCAGTAAAAGTATCTGTGCACTTCACAACGATCTAACCGGTTGAATACCTAATTAGATTTTTCTGTTTTCTCGGCCTATCATAACATTTTTTTGGAGAAAAGTAATCAATTTCCAGGTTGCTATAAAAGTCACGCAGCCCCAAGCCTACAGAGTAGCATTTAAATGATGTCGTGCCATAAGTTGAAAACTTCGTAAACGTTTTACTGTTTTTATACCTGAACTAATGCTGCCTACTTGGCAAAGGTCTTACACAAATCCGTATCTTTAATTTTACGACGTACAAAGTATTTGGAAAAAGTGATCACTTACCGTTAACTTCGACACTTGTTGTACTCGTTTTTCTAATTTGTCAACTTCGTGTTTGACTGTGTGAAAGTTGAGTACGCTTCCCACAGCGTGTGTGATTCGCTTGGGTATGACATACAAATGAATTCAATCACACTACGGACACAAAAGTGGTCTTTAAATACATCTAAGGGTAATCTAACTAGCCATAAATTTTCATTTAGTTGCTTCCAGTTTCATGTCTACACGAAAGTGATTTGTTTTTAATCTTAAATTTATAAGGCGATATGATACTGCAGTTGATCACTTAGCTGAGAGTAATGCCTTGCATGCTCGCACACGGCTGTTTGCACGAAAAGTGACTTCTGTTTCCCATTCACTAGCGACAGTTTGGATGTTTTTCAATAATTAATCTCTACTTATCCAGCATTTTTCTTAGGTCATATCTTAATGGACAAGGTTTTATTTGACCCTCATTGTATTCAAGAGAGACAAGCGGCATAACGTTGGCACTTCGAAACGTTGAGCATTTTCACTTTAATTCACCGGCTGAGTTGATTCCCATCTTACGTACACTTGTAACCAAGTATCGGTTAACACTATAGCATTCTCTACATCATTTGGGAATTACTTGGAACCGCATGAAAACATTTGTCTTTCAGATACCTAGCAGGCGCACAAGATTTTGAGTAACAAACAGCTAATGGGTCCATCTTACATGTATCCCAAAATGTGCGCATACAGGATGGATCATGTGACAGAAATTTGCAAACAGGATTTAAATAAGCCACTGGAATAATAGCGGTAAATAGCCTCAAAGCTATTCTGTCAATTCGGTCAATTTGACATAATTTTCACTTCAAGGCCGCATGAAGGGTTATTTGAAGCGGACTGTCCGAAGCTCATGGACTTTGTTGAACAAGAAGTTCCTAAGCTAAATTCAAAGACTCTTCGAGAGCCGTTTCTACTTAAGGCGATTTTAGTGCGGGAGCATTTATGCGGACTAAAATACAACCGGGGCATTCTGTCTAGGTTTGAACATATGTGCAAATTCCTAAGGGCTTGTTTCACCTTTCTGCGCTTGATTCCCCTGTCAAATGCAAATTCAGTAAATCAGTCACGTGAACATCGGACAGAACTTCCGATCCATGGTGAAAGTACAGTAAACAAACGGAATTTGTTGATAAAATTCCAAAGAAGTTAAGTTCTGCGTCTAGTGTACTTGCGAAGCCGGTTTTTCGGTTAACAAAATTCTCGTCGGTTTCCGCGCAAAAGAAAACACGTGTCCATATGCGAAAAATATTCAGTTTTTCTTCCGAAATTGGGTATAAACCAGGTCATGGTAACCATAGTGCCAGTTTTCCTTGACTCTCGGTGATAGGGTATAAAGACATATATCAATATCTTCAACTTAATGATTCGTCATCACTCTACAAGTTCACGATAATTATCAGCCTGCATAATGCTGCCGAATTGAATGAATGCGGCAAATCTGTGATTAGTCTGTTATGGAACCGATAATTTTTGCCCACTTAACTTATCTGAAACCGAGTCGCGTAAGTTGAATCCCCAAGAAGGAGTGTTGATACCATAATGATGCAAGGGAACGTTTTATTTAAACTGCTGCTCTTATTTCTATCAAAAGTGAGATTCCATCTTAGTTAAAAGTGCGGCGTCAAATTTCTTTTGAGATATTTTTTTCCGTGAGTTATTCGTCTTAGAAGTTAGTTGGCGAATAGCCGTGGCAGCCTACTATCAAGGTCACCCTCTAGTTCTGCTGCTTAAGCAGCTTAATTTGGTCCTGGCTTCTTCTGCAGAGTAGTTCAGTGGTCTGTTCGTGGATATCCTCGCTACGGGTTTAAATTACAAGCTTTTGATTTACTTCTGTGCTGCCCAATAAAAACCTAGAAGTCCACACTCCTGAAAATGTTCATTGCTACGGTGTCTCGCATCTTGCCGTCTTCATTCCCTTAAAATACGCATTTTCTGAAGGGAAACAAAGTTTCAAAGATCCATCAAAATAATTTCGACTGAACGTTTCGCTTCTTCGGGGTGGAGAAATCGTCGATTGTTTACGGTTAATCCAGTGCACTTTGGACAGGTGCACGTAACTCTGCCAAAGCTTCCGGCATCCCGTATTTCTTGAAATAACTCAACATGTGATATTATGGCCCAACCCACCATTAAGAACCCATGGAAGTAGTGTTTCCTTTTACCCATCGGGTTCCTCATACGTTTCTCCTAAAGAAAGCGGCCTGATGAACCTGCGGGTTCTGAACATTGACGAAACTCATCCAATGTACCGTACAATTATAGAAGTAACCTAATCTTCTGGATTTCATGTATGCTTTTTCTACTTGATAAATATCTGTCTCATATATTCGATCCACATGCTGCTTACGCCTAAGCCGCTGTTAGATAGGTTCAAACTGAAGTACTCATTTAATTGGTGTGTCTGCATGTAGGTAAATATGCATGTATGGATGTGTGGATGCATGTATGTACGTATAAACATAGGTGACTTATCTGTGATCATTGATGTGCGTGTGAGAGAGGCCCAATGATTGGTTCTTTGTGTTGCTTTAGGTGACCGCCTGATTAGACATTCGTGGCGACCAGGTCACAGTCTAGGCAAATGTGAAATACGCATACACCTAAGTGAAAGATTATGGGCTCAAATGTGACCAGGAAGGTGTATATTCACACCAGGATTATCTCGGATGATAATAGACAAAGTCAAAGCCAAGTTCAGTGTGTGCTGCGTTTTAAAGACAATGTGGCACCTAGCGCTTCCACTCATAATTGCGTACATGTTTTATAGTGCGAAATCCACAATCAACTAAATGGGAGTATACTTGGATGACATAATTATTCGGGGATCACATTGTTATTTTTCGGAAGGTTTTGCCGGTTGGTCAATTTCAACCTTCCATAAGCGGGAGCAAGACACCAATTTATAGGTATATGCCGTAAGTAATCTGTTGTATTACAGGCTGAAGAAAAAATTACCTCGGAAGCATAATTTGTTTCGTGGTTCCTGAATGGTTATTGGGATGACTGACCGGCGAAAACGAGTAGCCACACCTGACAAGCGGCAGTAACCGTGGAACTGTTTGTTTACGTTCGGAGGGGATAATTTCTTCATCTGTATCCAAAACACACTACTCCGAATTGACATCATTCTGCCGACAGCAGGAATGCAGTGGGTGCAAACACATTTTAATTCTGTTAAACTCTTCTCAGCGTTGTACCCAAGCGGGAAAATGAACCAAGTCAGCGAAACTTTACAAACTACATAGCGGTAGCCTTACGCTTTGCTTGAGGGGACGATTTTTCTCTTACGTAAAATAGGTAATTAATCTTGGTAGATAGATTATTTAATGAATTTTTGAAAACCGCTTGCAGTTAAACAACACATGATCAGTCAACCAAACTGCTTGGGAACGGACCACAATGGATAAAGAGATGCAATTAATTGCGTAGTTTTCAGCAGAACAGCTCCAGCGAGTGAATCATGTGCTATTCTGCCCATTTTTACCAGTGCAGATCAAAACCTTCACACGTGCAACCAAAGAGTTGATGAAATTAATTCCATGAGTTTGACCGAATGTAAACCTTTCGGAAATTCTTTGAAGAAAATTAACCCGGGAAACGAACAATGTTGGATAACGCAAAATGAAGCCGTTCAAACGGAATCCGCCTAACAAATGCGTCTGAGAGGACGAAAAGCAACAGATCCGGAACAAACCAAAACATGGTTACTATGTAGTCAAGTAATCTTAAAAGAGTTTTTGCTTACCTTGGCCGTAAAGATCCGATTGGCTTGAATGGATCCTAGAATGGATCCAGATAAGTAAAGTCGTTTATCTAGTTTATATAATACTAGTATTATCAATAAATCTTCGGACTCTTCTTTTGTTTGTTGGACCACATAAGGCGGACTGCGATCATCAGAAGATTACCGTCTGGGAAATTAACCGGCGCAGGGAGAAGTCGAAACTAGAAAGTTTACGCCGTTCGGACAATGTCTGCATGCATGAACTTATGGAAACCGCTCACACTGTACCACCACATCTATTTCCCTAGGTGAGCTACGGTAGGAATCTAGCCGTGACAGGTTAATAGCAAAACTTACCCAGGGTAGACGTCATATTCTCGCTCAATTCGATTGGCTAGCCAGTAATCCTTAGGTAACGTATCGGAGCACCGTTCGGAATCGTCACATAGTTAAGCTGATTGGGTACATGGACTATTAAATCCCGAATGGCTTTCATTCTTCTGTTCTAATCCCGCCGGAGTCAAACGATTCCCTTATTTTAATTTAAAAATTGCAGCCACATACGTCATTAAAACGGTCAAATAAAATCTTCCAATGCAAGTAGTCGTTGCCCCAAATTAAGTACAATACAATACAATACAATACAAAATAATCCTATTTTTATTGTTCCTGTTCGTTAATCTGTGCTCCTCACTGATTTGGAATACTGCGGACGATATCGGTGCATAGAATCGTTAACTCGGATGTGCTTTACATCAAACGTATGCAGTGTTTTTTACGCATACTCAGCATTAAAATGATTAATTATTTTATTCTAAGTAGAAGTTACACCCATGGGTAGTATAGATCACTGAGCTTCGTCCAGCCGATTTCAGAACACAAGTTCAATAGCGACCGTGTTCAAACCGTTCGCATGTGCACAATTGACTAAAATCGAAATTGATCCTCGCGGCCGGACGCAATCTGTGCTTGTTCGATTCGTAAAACAGGATGAACATTTGTCTTAAAACTCATTCTGCAAGGGTCGTCAACAGTCTATCATCTAGTGAGAGATCCTCAGCATACAGTTTTAGAAAGGTCTATTTTTTGGTTTAAAATGGATAGTGATCGTAAATTGCTGCCCGGGTCTCGCGAATTGGTGTGAAGCTCTCAAGTCGTGAGATTTGGATCTGCAACTGTGAACAGCAATGTGAAAAAACGGAATGCTGGAAACTTTGGTTTATTTTTGAATTTGTTCTGTCGGTACTTTGTGCTGGGTAAGACATGAGATAGTTTCCAATGGAATTGGTTTTCGTTGAAATTTTCTTTGCTCATTAAGCAGGCCACGTGATCCGGTATCCAAACTGCTTTTAAATAAAAATTGCTAACAGCGTTCCCTAATCAATGAAATTACAAAGGAATGTCAAAGATATCGGGAAAAAACTTGAATAGAGAACGTCAGCTTTTACCTTCGGATCCAATGAATCTACTTCGTATAGGAATCAAAAAAGATCATTACATGAAAGAAATTTCAAAAGACTCAAAATACCTTGTGCAACTAGTTAACGGGATTTTACAAACAACATAATGGTCAAAGTCACTGGTACTAACTTAACTTTCATTGGTACATGGCTAACCGTGATACGTGAATAAAGCTGCATACTCCGGAGCGGATTTGGAGACAGGTCATTCCTAAGATCACAAACTTCGGTGTACACCATGAACACTGGGAGAAAGATAAAATTATAAGATTAAGTAGTTCCATTGTAAATCTATACTAGATTCGTTATTTGGTGCAAGCCTTTGCACGATCTACTCACGTGACACCCTGTCTTACATGCTGCTTCAGTGGGGTGTACAAAATAGTACGACCAGGTTCTCACGAAAAGTCAAATGTAGATCATTGATAGCACAATCGAATTATTTAGATAAAATATTTACATTCCCAATTTAGAGAAAGAGCGCCTGCCAGCGACCGATGATCAGGTGACCTTCTGAACTACGGTCAGACTGGATGGTACTTGTCAATGCGCAAGAATTTAGCATATTGTTTTCTGTTGTCATCACGATCCAAACCGTGGGACAAGTCTGTTACAGGACTAATGATTTCACGGGCCGGTTCTCACAATAACCTAGAAATTTTCTGTATCAACAATGTCCGTCTCGCTGATCCCGGATTCCGCTCATGCAGTGGTTGGTGCCATAGTGACGTTGATTAATACCTAAGTCTCCAATAATCTCACTTTTTATTTATGAGAAAAAGACAACCTTTATCGAGTTATGAATGTAACACCATGACACAAGCATGGATCAATACATTTGTCATTGTCCTTGTAAATGGAAAAAGACTTTAAAGATGTTTCCTTCATGGTTGATTCGAAAAAAATATTTTTTCAATAGAAGGGAACCTACTCAGGAGGTAGATTTTGCTTCCTGTCGCACGTAAGGCAATTGCTAAGACTTGGCATTTTGGCTTTCGGGAACAGGCAATTGATGCAATGTCGCGATAGATTAAAGATTTAAAACTCTGGATTCATTCGTAAAGACTTTTATTCTTGTTTGCTAATGTAAGGCACCAGATGTACTCCTTCCAGGTAGACATGATATTTCAACGATCACTTTTTTGCTGCAGGCGATTAGGGATCTTATCAGGCATTATGTGCGCTTTCACAATAAGTAACAAATTCAGGTGCGGATCCCTGAGTTACACAGTTCGTGTCTGACTGCACGACCTGTTTCATAGTGTTACCGTTTTATCCGTAAAAGGCCTGGGAATGGAATGTTGAAAAACAGTTGGTTTGCAAGGTAAGGTAATTTTAATTGGAACCAAATTCCAGTTCATCCGCACCCAACTTCTCGTTTTCGGAGATCCAAAAAATGTGCATTGTTTTCAGCTTCTGCAAACACAGATTTGGATTTTGACAGAGATTTTATGTAGAAAGCAAACTATCTCGCTGTCCAGAGAACAGTAATATCATGTACAACAAAAATGTAGCAAGACCGCATTGCGAATCAGAGTAAGTTGATCAGTAGCTTAGCAGCGATCGGACACTCGGTCGAGGTGGGACCCATGAGAATTTTTGTTGGGTTGGCTTCTTGACAGTATAATGCAAACTAATGATCTAGTTCAATGATCTGATACGCATTTGAAATGGTTAGCGTGTGGAGGGTGAGATAGATCTCCAAGGATCTCAAATGCAAATTTCATACCTGCACCTGTTTGTAAGTCGCGTAAGTCGTTCCGAGATAAGAAAAAGGCATTAAAGAGACATGAATAATCAGAAGAACAGACCAGAAGAACCATGGAGTCACAATGACAAGACGCAATGGGAAACAAAGGTAAAAAAACATTTGATATAATTAGGGAACTGCCAGGGCTTTTACAATTGAAAAGATGGGCGCTATAGTTTGGACATACAGTCGACAATACGCTGAAACCAACAAAAATGAGAGGGACTGTACTATGGAAACAAAAAACATTACCAAAGTCACAAAGATAGTTAGGAAGACAGATCGAGATAAGCTGAAAATACATCCGGAACACTGGATGGATTAGGTTGAATACAGCGCATTTCTCAGTAGTTCATGATATCTTGAAAGATCAAAGATAAGTTGATTAAATGGTATTCATTTGATGTAGATCCGCTTGTGGCTAAGTCACCCGTTTGCTTGATCACAGAAGCAGATAAACCATTGGTGACATGGCACGCAAACACAATGAAGAGATAAAGCTGAAGAACAATAATTTGGGAAAATCCAGCGTTGTTTGTCAAAAATTAAGGTCTTTTTCTGTAACGCTTCTTTCTAGTTAAATTAGCACTGCTATTTAATTTCTAGTTCTTAATATCATAACACTAAATGTCGCAACTCGTTGTACGGACTGACTGCAAAGCACCCAGAAACGTTTATTAGGCTAATACTTTTAGTTTATTTATTGAGATTTTACGCCAACGGATTTGCCTATAAATCTAGTAAATTTTTCTATTTATTTCATTTTGAGCACTAAAATCCCGCCACAATTTGATTGATTCTCAAATTTGTTTGACTGTCTCCCAAGTTTTATTCTATTGTTTCCGGATTCAAGGATCTAACATACAAAGATCAAACAGAAAGCAATAACAGAGTAAGTTGTATTGGCCCAGTGATGGCGAAGGCTCATTATCTTTCTCAAAAAGCCGTGCAAATTACACCGCATACGAATCTTTTCCAGCCCCATGTGAAACTTTCACAATGACACACGGGAATTTAGACAGTCCGCTGGTCCCGGAAGAAACATTTAATCCGAATGCCAAGCCTCGTTAAACTTGATATTTAATCACGAAAAAAAGGTGTTCGTTTGACACCGACGTTCAAGATGCTCATACAGTGAATTACACTGACGTACGAAATGTGATCAGAGTAGTTTTGCACGCGTTCAGCAGATTTCACATTGACAGCATTTCGAAATCCGGATAACGCAAAACGACGCCCAAAATCCGATCGGAATGAGTGAAAAAGAAAAATTTATGCACAACACGCGGTGCGACTCAAAGTTCGACAAATGAAGATAACAAGTCAAGAATTCTCTGGTAGTTCATTGTGATATCGTGTACATATAATAAAAAAACGATAACGTTTATTTCGGAAAATTGATTCTGAGCTTGTCTAAAATGACTGGTTTCATTCAAATACCTTTTTGTGCATCACTCGAGAGCACGTATTCTTATAAATCAAAACAAGTCACGGATGAGTGTCTTAAACTTGAATCGTTTTCACATAGATTCTGACTGGACTAATTTTACTATGTAACACGGAAGGTTGTATGGATTCTGCCTCCAGTGATTCGTGTATTAATAAACCGGTAACCTTACTGATTAGCAGTCCGCAAAGGAAAATAACTGAGCAGCAATTTTCTGACATAAGAGTGTGGAAGCGAAATGTCAAACGTTGCTCGTGAATGAAAAAGATTTTACCACTTTGTTTTGACAAATTTGTTTTCATTCACATATTTAGCCACTCATTGTTCGTCTTCTCCGGACGAAATGCTATTATCTTTAAGGAATTGCTACCTTTTCTAATTTTTTTAGTTCTAGACTGTTTGCTGCAATGAATTACCTAGTGTGATTTGACAGATAGATAACTCACCGCTTTCTGTCGACCAGCCGAGCGCCTCGAGTCGTAGAAAAATAGTCTTAAACTGAAGAAGGCAGGAGATTGTCTGTTAAATCAACGCGACTTGGGCCATCTTGTCAGTCCGTAAATTAACCATTCCAATTGAAGTTAAATAAAATGGTGAACGAAATCAAAGATGCCTATCAAATAATCTTGACCAAAATATGGTTTTACTTGGTTTAGTTAAACTAAAATTACCGATCAAAGATAAGACTTAGCATGGACCAGTCATCGAATGAGATGCTCTTTATGTTATTCAGTAGACGGTGAAACATGACCCAAATTTTTCTCCTCGTGCAGTCATTTTCAGTTTGTGTTATAATATTTTAAGTAACTCACTGTCGGACAGTGACTTCACATTTGTTTTTTCATTCAATTGACTTTCACGAAACAACTGGGGATTCATCGGTTACAGCAGCGTTCTAATTGCCGGCAAATTTGTGCCCCACTGGTTTGCTGCAAATAAAATTACACAACATAACAAACATCGTGAAAAGTGGGCAAGGTACTAACCCGTTTGCTAAGGCATATAAGCTTTGAAATATTAAACTTTCGGTCGTCATACCTTACACAGTTTTTACCGGGCCTGTGTAAAGGTCAGCTAAACAAACCCGTGAATTTCGTTTATGTAATTTGCAAGTGATCTGAGTGAACAAATGTATAAATGCTTAGATTCGATTGAGTTTTATTTGCAATAACTATGCATCTTTTCAGAACACCTAAGCTACTCAATAGCTAAGAAACTTTTCTGTTCATGTCACGAAGTTCAACCTAATTCTCCAAACGTTTTCATAATCATACTCGTTAGCATAATGCTTCCAAAATATTAAAATATGCTCTGCCGACGGCATACTATTAGGCAGGTTTTTCCTTTCTTACCTATTCAACTAGTGAGTAGCTATAAAATTTAATTAGTCCTACCAACTCTGAGCAGCCTACACAATTCAACTTCTAGTCTTCAATACCAGTCTACTACCGTGTGCTTCGCCAAGAATGGAAATTTTATTGGATTCATTCACAACCATTCATTATTGAGCGATTTTTTAATGCTAACTTAGGTGTTCATTTCAAGTGACGCTGTCATGTGAATGTTAGTTTGTAGTTTTATATCTCCATCTTACGGAGTGAAGAGAATTACTTTGAAACGAAAAGGTACACGAAACTCCTTAGTCCGAATTAAACGGACGGATCTCGCAAAAAAGATAGCAATAATTGACAAAAATTTGCTTTTCGAATGACTCTCTGGAAGTGGAAGAAAGTTATCTTCAGTTATATTTAAATTTTTTAAATTATTTTTTTTTAAACTTTGCAGACTTTCGGATCTGGGATTTATAAGATAACGCATGTGATGTTTCACTTTAGCAAGGATTACCAATTTCTCTCTGACAATAGATACCTAAAAGGTAGACTGCTTCACGTTCTTTCTATAACCTACGGCTGTACAATACATTAGGGGAAGAAAAAAATCAATTTCATACTGACGCGAAACGTTGATGTATGCTTCAAATACCTGGATTAGTCAGCGACGACATACCAAAAAACTGTAAACCAATCAGATCCGATGACCTTGTCTATCCTGAAAGTCGGCCGAACGTTGATTCGTCGGTGGCTGTTCAAACGCAGCATCGCCCAATGGAAATTCCGATTCCTAGGACAGATGGTCCGATCAATCCGATTATTCACGTGAGTTTTTTTCAGGTCTCTGATGTATAAGTCTTATAAAAGCCTTGTTTTTTTGCTCTTCCTATAGGAATGGCCTCAGACAAGATAAGTAATTCGCACGGTGGATTTTTACAACTACCAGACCCCTACACTTGTTCAGATGGGGTAAGTTATTAAATGCTGATTGAATGATTCTCAAGATTGCTTTCCGTTTAAATATCTGCGTCCAGCTAAATCCTGAATGGATGTTTTAAGGACAAAATCAATTATTTCAGTTAACGTATTTTATAGTCACGTATATAAAAATTAGTTCGGGGTACCGCCCCACCAAACGTGCAGTCCGATTATTTTTTTCCAAAAAGTTCAGGGGAAGCTATGAAGATTTTCAATAGGTACGTAGGTTGAAGCTTATCAGTTTCTCCAGTTGCAAGTAAGTTAATGAAAAAAGAAGAAACATCAGGATTACTTGAAGACTTCATGAAGTACGGTCTATCAGAAACGTTTGCCAAATGAACGAGTCATAAAGCGTTTACACAGTAACTTAAATTGCCTTATTATTAGTGTCCGATTTGCACTGCACTGTTCAACTTACGTCTGGTTTCCCGGTCACTTGATCGATTCTGGCTATTATCCGGTAGATGATTGCCATCTTTTGGAGACCTCGAGCATTTTTAGCAACTTTGGCTTGGGTTGAAATATGCATGTATTCCTTGGCTGAAGTTGCTCTATCAAGTCACTTTTTCTGTTACATGCTTGAAGCGTGAGTGTATTTCAGACGGCATGCACGAAAGCAACCTAGTAGCTAGATACGCAGAGGGGGGCGGATCCGGCAAAATTGGAGCGTCATGGAATGACACAAGGTCCAGATAGGTCAGATCTGGTAACGAGCTGGGCGACGGCTGTTTGATGTTCCCCACCAAAGTGATGGACCAATCAGGGATTCAAACCTCCAAAGTCTTAGTGACCGATGCTTATTCGATTTAATCACCGTTGGTCGAATACGAGTCACTTATTTTTTATTGAGCGTGCTCATTTGGAGCATACGTATTCCAGGTCATAGTGGTTTAAAACAATCATAGTGTACTAGAAGATAATCAGAGGCTGTTAACTGATAGGAAAAGGTTTCACAATCCTAATATATGGAGAATAATAATACGATGTTGCATGAACGAATTTATGCTTTCGATATCCTATTTTTATAAAATGATCGCTTGTCTAACGATAAAATAGTTAAAGTAAAACCTCGCTATTTTAGGGTGAAAGTCTCTAAAATACAGTCATGAGGGTATTACGAGGAGCTAGTCATCGAATCCAGAGCATAGGTATATATGGCTGGTGATTTTAGACAATGAGCTAACCAACCAGAATTGTTTTATTGAGACACGCTGATAGATGAATGAGCCTATCTTCCTTGAGCAACCCCGAGTGACTAATATGAATACCCGCTGATAACTGCATCATTCATCTAAACGAGGTATTTCAACAAAAGCAAATTCATTCCATATGTGGCGAACTTCAAATCGAATCTAGTTAGATTACTGATAACTATCTAAGAAAGTGTTCTCTTCTTGAACTACTCAATGGTTTTGAAAAGAATCTCGCAGTTCCGCTTATCATATTATGGATTTACGAACAGGAAGGACGTAAACCACATTGCCTTTTCTTTACTTTTGCTAAAATTTGCTGGGTTCTGAATTTTGTGCCATTAAATTGATTCCCATACCAAAATGTATTTGGGACTACCTGACTCGCCTTTCAACTGCTCTCTGAGAGCTGCACCTGGTCAGTTAGTTAAAAAATTTAAATTTGTCTGTTTACTTGCTTTATCTTGGTGAAACATTTGGAAGATAGATGAACTCAAAGCAGAACACCACTTCACAGCTGATTTGATTCAGCAGAAGCAGCTTGTTCGATGCACTATTCAAACTTGAGTAATAAATGGAATACTGCTCTCCAAGTTGATATTCTCGTGTACCGACTTATCCGATGTCAAGAACTAACTGTCTGGCTAGTATTAGCATAGCTGCTTCGATGGATTCAATTATTCTCGATTCGACTGGCTGCACTGTTGCTGATCAACATAAAATATTACCATCAGTATACTGATCGTCTTACATTATCGGCATTCATTGGCAATGACTAAGGTGATGATGATGATGATGATGATGATGATGACAATGATAAGGGACAGTGGAGTAACTGTGATGGTTTCAAGGGAATGAATATTGTTCAAAACATAATCCGACTGAACTTAGGAGTATTAAACATCTTGTTAATGTCTTGTCTCTAGGGTGGCAAAAAATACGCTTTCAGTTAGACAGAAATACTTAGCAAATTAACCTCATCTTGTACATTATCTCACAAAATTATACCACAAGGAAATTGTTTATTCTGGGCGAACTTGATGACAGAATCACCCAACAGAACATTTGCTCATACAATCAAATGAATACTTTTCCCCTACTTATTTGATTTTAATCCGCAGACTCAAAATGGCCTAAAATCACTTACTTTTATCTCGGTGAAGTCTAATAATATTGCAACATAAAAATCAGACTAATGTAGTTATTTTAGGTGAAGGGTTTTGCGCTAGCGCTTCACGTCAGGTGGAAATTTCTGAATCGTGCCCTTTAGTATAATGTACGTCTTTCGACGGCTAGGTCCTACGCTTACGGCTGGGCCGAAATAGCCTGTTTAGCTCAACCATAGGGTTGAAGACGGACAACCGTCCGATCCATTTAGGTCACGATGAGAATAGGGAAACAGAAAAATCTTATCAATTGAGAAAGCTGGTCCAAACAACGATAATGCAACTGCAACCTAAATTTTCGCTTACTCCGTACGCTAGTAAGATCTGGCATGCAAATTTCACGTGGTTCTTTTTTTCACCGGTTATTTTTTCCTGATTTGAGCCACTGGTAAAACCGTGAAGTACCGGCATTATGTAGATATATATATTCATATATATGCATGTATATATACTTATGCGGACACTTGTAAAACTGTTTCGCTTTTTATAGTCGGCAGTAATTTCTGTATGGTGGTCGGAAATAATAATTGTGCTTTCGGTTCATGGGTTTATCCTACAGGCCTGGCAATCAGATCTATACAACTGATAAAAATTGGTTTGCAACGTATAGTTAACTTTGCGAACCATGCTGGATCTGACCAAACATTTCCAACTGTTTCATCACTAGCTGACAGAATTATGAATGGTGAGAGTTAAAGAACTATCCCACTCTTACCTAACGGTGGTCGCTGATATTACACCAAACCGCGTTAGACACCGTTAACAACACGAGAATTACTTAATCTAGATAAATATAATGTTGAAAGCTTTGACTTTTCCAGCTATTCTATTGCGGTGGAAACTTCCCAGAGAATTGAAATAATGAAATTGAAGAATATCGCCGGTATTCGACAAAGTCATACCCTTGTAACAAACAACGATAATTTTTTATATCACAACTATTGGGAACCCAGGCTTAGTGTTACCAGATCAGTTTCTTGTTCGCATAAAAGTTGTATGCCTGTTGCTAATGTACCGTTTTCATGTCTAGTGTTGTGACATGTTTATCTTAAAGGCTGTTGATGCTCCTAAGTGGTCTTGATGATGGAGCCATAATTGTTATTCATATTTTTTAAATGAAAATGAACCTCAGGACCACAAATATCGCGCATATCGTTCAAAAACACTCTGGGTTGTTGATCGTATCAGCTGCTTTCAACTGTAGATTTTTGGTTAGTGTCTGACGAGCCGCCAAAAATGGAGTTTCCAAAAGCCAGCAAGCAGTATCAAAGAAAGAAATCGGAGGTATATTCCTTTTATTTCTGCTATACAAAAAATTTCTCATTTTTCTTGCTTCACGGTGAAGGTGTTCTAAATTAAGGCCTATTGACACTGACTATGCCATCGACTTTGACTTAGCGAATTTATGCCTGCATGTGTTTGGGCGTTTTTATTTGTTTTGTCACCCACATCGTAATCTGCACTAGCTTTGGGCTATACAGAATCCTCCACAAAGATGACTGGATTAGCTTCGTCCGAAAAGGTCTAATTCTACTATCTACACTGCTTTCGAAATTGAAGCCATCTTCTGATACCTGATAGTCTAACATCCAACTTCCCGTTTGTGCACCTGCTATTCTTTTGTCAATCACACTTGCGACTCGACGATGTTCCAGTGCACCGATAGGATCCATTGAATGTCAGAGCTGAATTTGCTACGGAAATCAATGGAGCAAAGTAAATAGGCAATAGTCTCTTTCCTAGTATCCGACTGACATTTGACTGGAGAGCGAATTTCACAAAACCGTGGTAATTTGAATCTTTTCAGAATGAAAACATTTTTAATCGGCCGGCAGTAGGTTCAAACGATTTAATTTGGTTTCATGGTCAGGGGAAAAATCAACTTTTTATTAGTTTTTTGCACTCCGACGACCTCGAGTTTACGTTAGATCACGTCGCGTTAGGTATCATTATCCAAAACATTACTGAATCCGACTTAGAACACCCCAATCACAGCAGTATTCTTTGCCAAACACACTCCTCGAACCCCTTGCCACAAAAAAGCATGAAAGCGAATATCGGGTCTGACCGATTTCGTGCCGGGAGCTGCGACTGAAATTCTTTTCAGTCAAAGTTGATTAGGTTCTACGTATGCAACAGCTCAAATGTTAGTAACAGTGTTGTCGGTAGAATGTGTAATTGGCCGACTTTTTGGTTACTTTGGGTAGCTTTTCTCAAGACCAATTAGGTATTTTATCGACAATGCTTTGCTATTGACTTTTGACCAAATTGCATACATAAATTCATCGCATGGTGCATCGAACTTTCGATACACTTTGAACTTCGTTAGGTCCAGATTTGTTGATCAAGTTCTGACCGAACCCGAGCAATTGCCTGAAAGTGAGACATACTTGGGAGATAAAATCCGAACCAATAACTACTTGGTTGGAGTAAAGTGCAATTTAGGGAACGATTTTAATTTGTTAATTTTATCGGTGGGGCAATGTATATAAACCATTACCCCATGATTTCACTTCCCAATCGGCCTCACTGTGCGAATTATTGAAAGTTCTGTGCTTTAAGCTTGTTACACAACAACATCAGGGCTTATCCATGAAGCTCCGTGTCGATTGATGACCTGCAGTGAATGAAAATGAGCTAAATATCCCAGTTACTAGCTCATTTGCGCTGACCGTTAGATATTACGCACCTCTTACAAGAGGCATACGCACGGACTGTTTCTCTTCATTTGTTGAACGGCTTCTCTGAAGGTCTGCTGAAATACTTAAAAAGCAGATTAAATTTCTCATTGTTAAAAAATTCGCATTTCATTAAGAGGTAAGTTATCAGATTTTATGGTAAATTATTTATCGTGTGGTATAGCCACTCGGATCATCATTAAAGAATTATAAGTCTGGTGTCTGCCTTATTAGGAATCAGTGCCTTTCCTCCGCTTGCGAACAATCTTTTTAGTCATAACTTTTTTATCACTTTATCTCCCACTGTCAACAATGATCACGTGGGTAAAGTTTGCGATTTATTTCCAAAACCCTCTTCTTAATGAGTCTATCCTCAGAAATTTCACCGGTTGGTGACAGTCAATAGCTGTACGCCTGCATTTTGTGTCAGTGCAACTCAGTATGATGAAATCCGTAAAAGGGTTGGGAGCCTAGGCGACACTTTATTGCCTAGGAAATCGACTAAAAATCGTTGGATGTGCATGGCTGACGATTCCGAGAATGCTAATGCAGCCGCACAGTGAATCTGTGGATTTTTACAGCTAAAGGGATGACAGATAATAGCAACATTTTCTTCGGTTTATGAATGAGATTTCAACTGACCTGTTACAGGCTTTTTCCGCTGTTTTTTGTAGTCTCATCTCAAGTTACAGTCGGATGTTTCGTCCGAATTCAGGAAACGTCCGTCTGAAACGGGGTTGTGGAACTCTAGCCCGTACATGTATAACGAGGAAACAGGCATGAGTGAGACATACGGCACAACACTGGAAATAAACCTGGAGCAACTTGAACCGCCAACGCCGCCGGATGGAGGTTACGGATGGCTCATTGTGCTTGGAAGTTTCATATGCATGGTTTTGGTGGATGGGGTCTGCTTCTCGTACGGGATTTTCCTCAGTGAATTGGAGGCAACTTTCGGAGCGACCAAAATGCAAATGACTCTGGCAGGTTCATTACTTACTGGCTGCTATTTCATGGTTGGTGAGTTTGCGTTTATTTTTTCTCCGTCTTAAACAAGGCAAAACGTTTTGCAATGAACTCGAGATTTTGCAACTTGAAGTTCGCATTCAAAGACTAACCGAGCCGTAGGCTAAACAATATTCAAAAATTCATTGGTCATCACCGTTTCTTTCATAATTTTCCTACCTTCCTCTGCTGAAATTGTAGTCAACATAAAAATCAAACAAATCATGAAAGCTTTCAAAATATATTTCACCACAAAAGTGAAATAAAGATCACTGTATACCATTACTACGTGCTACATGGCAATCGCTTCTAAGAATATCACGTAATAAGCACAAATTCTCGAAGTCCGTCCCATTTTCATTTATATTTAGACTTCAATTTCGCGCCATATCTATTTTAGGTCCAGTCGTTAGTGGCCTGATGAATCGATTTGGAGCTAGGAAATTGGTTTTCATTGGAACTCTACTATCATCCGCATCGATCTTTGTCAGCTCATTTGCGCGAGATGTGAACATGTTCATTGTTGTGTTCGGAGTGATCGGTGGTAAGTATTTGACATGTGCCTAGTGACTGTCATCATTTGAATTGATTTTTTGCCGAAATAATCATGTACTTCACTTGTTTAGAAGACCATTCCGCAACTAGTGACTAAATGATTCATTATTTAAGTGAAGCGATGTAGATTTTAGGCTAAAAACTAATTTTGGCGATGAAGGTGAAGAAAAGTGAAATAAACCGCTATGAGCCAGCGAGGATGAATGAATACGGAAAAGTAGACGTGGTTCCGAAAATGAGCTCATAATTCAGGTTGCAAAATCCACGGTGCTTAGATTTGAATGCATTTATTATGCATACACTGAGTAGGCCTACCTGGCGAGAGAAAATTATCGATCATAGACTACTGAGGGACTTCTGTTTTCTTATCTAAATATTACTTCCACCGAAGATATATATATATGCATATGTTTTCCAGGTATGCCAGTATGAGGATATATGGGCAGTGTAGCACTGGCCAAGCATTCCTAAGAAATATTGTGCATTTATCCGGACATTATATATTTATTTATTTATTCACACCTGCCTCGCTTCAGTTTGTGTCCCAAAGAATATGCAGTACAAGTGAGGAGAACAAAGTGAACGGATGCAATGCGAAGATGAAGAAAAAGCCAACGGTTTCCAACGAGACAGATTAAACAAATGGAAGGTTATATGCGACGAAATGCATTCCATTATAGCTCATTGAGTCAATTCTCGCTACTGATTCTAGATAGCACCAGCACAAAAACAGCGGACAAATCAATGTGATCTCCATTCATGACCCTAATAAAGGAAATTCAGCTGACGAGGAACGAGCGCTTTTAAATCTTGGTGGATTATGTTGCACATCTTTAGTCTTATCAATCAGATTCCGAGATCTAAGAGAAGATCGTGTTTTCCAAATTGAACGTTTTTCATTCTCTGGTTCACCAAAACTACTTCAGCATAACGCATTAGCAATTAAACGGGATAAGCGCCAATATCTGTCAGTCTGCTATGAAGTAAATCAAATTTGCATAGTGAAGAATGACTTCACAGAATTTTAGCTAAAGAAATTCGGCCAATAGATTTTGAACCCAGTATTCATACCAAGGGATATAAATATCCAGAGGTGTGTACTAAAACTTTGTAGAAGATTCAGAGAGAAAGAAATTCTTACAATTATTCTGAAGAGCATGAAGCCACCCAAAGCCGCATATGGGTTTTCCCTTACTTTTTTCGGGATGTTGACGGACTCTGTGCAAGCAAACCCCGGTTATTCGGAGCATGTGATGGTCAGCAGTTCAAGATCACGACATTTAGACTCGAAAGTCTCGTGTTCGATTCCTCCCATTGGTAGTAAACTTCCTCACCTGGTAGTCCTACTTTAGCCACAGCATCGTCCCTGAAACATTGCTCAGCTTGTCCTTTCAGATTTTGGCATAACTTACAGTGGTGATGGCTTAGCACATAAAAGAGTAACAAAAGAGCGCTCAGCAAACTTCATTTCATAAATTCGAAAACATAAGCTAAAAATTCACTGAACCTTTGTTAAAGAACACTGAAATTTCAGTCAATGTAACATTAAGTTTCCATACAAAATATAAGCCTCTGTATATTATATTCATACTCACAGTGACCTCACATGTTCCCTTAATGCTAATTGTATAAAATCCAGTTTAATGCGCAGTTTGAGCTCAAAAGAAAATTGTTTATATATATATATATATGCATAAAATCTGCCGGTGAAATAAGAGAAGTGTTGTTTTGGACACAAAAAGCCAACAGTTGCAATGGCCTTGTTTAGCGCGTTTTACTTGGACGTAGTTGATTTGTCTTTTGATAAACATGATTGTCTTCATTCATTTAAAAGGCATCGGTTATGGATTGATTTATTTACCCGCGGCCACAATTGTGACGGCTTGGTTTGTAAAAAAACGGGCTACCGTGACCGGTATCATTATGGCTGGTAGTGGGATCGGAGTGGCAGTCTACTCCCTAACGTTGCCACATCTGATATCCGTATTCACTTGGCGGGGTTGTATCATTCTCTTGGCCGCGATCAACTTGCATTGTGCTGTGGCTGGTGCCCTGTTTCGACCACTGACTCACTACACATTGAGCAAGCCTTCGGCGGTAGGTGCAGGGGATGCCGACGTAGCTCAGGCAGAAACGAACGCTTTTGGTTCTGTACTATCATGTGATCGTGGGAGCAGACGGTCCTCGATTGTGCAGTATGGTGTCAATGTCAATCAGGATGCACACATCAAGGTTGGTACCCGTTTGAATGGCTATGCATTGCCGTTTGTCTCTTACGTCTGCCATCAGTCCGAAACTTAGTCACCTAACTGCTATCCTTAATAAAGCAGCATGTACTACCGCTCATTACTAACGTACTTTGGACCATCCACGTGGCTCTATGAGATTATGTGGATTTTAGACCACCGCTGTTTCATCATTTCTGAGCATTCAGTGGCCGCTCTCATTAGCTTGAAACTAGCACGTTCAAAAACGTATCATTGTTTTCCTCGCACTCACTCAATTTGTTCATTGTAGCAAACATTTTGCCTTGCCTATAGTATAGTCAAGTATACATCGTTTGCATTTCATGAGTTGCCTATGGATCAATCAAAAAATGATATTAAATCAAGAAACTTTAGCAGGCCTACATCTAAAATGAAATACTTTTCATTCGATAATGTTGCAAGTTGAATTTCACTGCCAGAACCGCGGAAGTGCCAACCAAACTAAATCAATGCATATATATATATATGCATGTTTACGTATACCACGCCGACTTGTAAACGTGCATGGTATCAAAGCAACAGAAAGTAAATAAGAGTACGCAAACACTGTATGGCAGTTAAATAACGGTGCTAAACGTAAGGAGACATGAAACATGCAAAGCGTCTACTAAGATTAGCCAGGTAAGTAGGATTTTTTTCACCAGACATCCTGAACTGATGCCTGACCCGCTGTATTAAGAGCTGAAACAGCTCTGAAGTAACTAAGGTGAAATTCCTGGTCAGTCCTTAAAGATTCATTAATTAAATTTTGATGGGATCAAAGCCAATCCTTAACAGTAAGTCTGCTGTTGCCAAAGGCCATCTGCAATGACACTGGGAAGAAGACCACTAGATATTTTTTGAAACCTCAGGTGGTACCACTTTTTACTTCACGGTTGCTTTGTTTAACCTCATTCAGTTTTTCACTATCCATGTCAGCGCCGAGCCGAACGATGACATTACCCATGCCGTACCTAAGACCCTATCCGTTTTTTACCGTATTAATCACTTAGTGATTACGGATGACGTGGAATTTCAGCAGTTTTCTTCCATATTTATTTAAGTCTTGTCAGACGTACAAACTCGTGCTTTGAGCTGTTTCGTTATTTCCGAATAATTAGTCATCCAAAAGAACCTTAGGAAGTTCACCGAACGAGTAAGTCGTTTTTTCTATTTTGAATAACCGTTTGCAAATAAATGTAGAAAGGACTTGTTAGATAACTACTTGGATATTGAGGCTCCGCAGTTTTGTAGCACGTTTGAGAGGTCGCACCAGACTATTCGCCCTGGCAGTTTCAACAAGAACACAAGAACTTTGAGGTGAATAGTGGAATGACCAAGGTAAATATCAGGACTAAAGGACGTAAGAAGTGTATCGGAAAATTGATGTGCCATGTATTAATTTTTTATTGTGAATGATATAATGTTAATAACACAGCGTTGTTGGTAGATTTAAGTAATCCCGTTCAAGTGAGAATACTGACCACGGAATGCCTGTTCACCACATTCCATCTTTAGAGACTTGACTTGTCTCGGTGCGATCTCTGCAGCGTTTCCGAAAGTTGAAGAGTTGTACTCTATCGTCAATTTGCTATTAAATCATCGTATGACGATCCTAAAAAGTAGCATGGAACGAGATTTTCATTTGGAGCAGTGGTGTCAATATCTACTTGCTGTACCGATAACCATAATTTCATTGACACAAATAATGTACACTAAATACACTTCAGTTGCAGGCATCAAAACAAAAAACTAAAGGGCATGACTGAACCTAGAGATTCGAAATCATAAACGATTGTCGGACGTGAGCAGCCACTTTTGGACAATTCAAATGACACTTCAGTTTGATAGATGATTGTAGGCAAATTAATTTCTAGTCAACTGAACAACTTGTGATTGTCTCCTATGGAACGACAAGAAGAGGAAACTTGAAGTTCATCACAAGGAAGAGCTACAAGAATGTTATCCGTCGTTAATGTTTATCTAAGCCAATTCACACCCCTTGAGAAACCAATGGGCATTCAAGTCTGATTTTATCAGTCGAAACTTATACAGTCAGCTGGCCTGAGAATTGGAGTTTGTGGTCTTTTTAACATCCTCCATGTTCCACCGGGATCCCTATTCCCGGAACGTTGTTTTGAATTTTCCATTCTGATTTTTTTATTCGTCACAAATTTACAGGAGCTAGCCCGAAAGTATGTGAAAGCTGATGAAACTAAGAAACATAGTACCGCAAATTTGTCCACTAAAGCGTCTCAAATCAGAGAAAAGCAGAAAGCAATCGAAGGACACAGGCGAAAGTCGACCACCTCGTGGGATGGTAAGCATTGCAGTCAAACAACACACATTTTGTTGGCATTGGCCTAATGCAAACATAAATATATGATTTCGTACCCATTTTACGCATGTACCAATATGATAGTTGTCCTACTTAACCCATATATTTCATCATCCTTTTTATTTGCATATTCTAGGCCAGTTTATTTTGGACATACCATAGCGTTGATTCTTTTACACTGTACAGAGCCAACAACTCTAGAGGAGCAAGAGTCCGGGCTAAAGCCAATTTGCTGGAGAACAAATCAATTAAACACAAATTGCATAGCTCAGTTTGCCCAGTCGGGTTTCTAAATATCGTTTTAAAATCCAGTTTAATGTGATGCCCACCAGCAGAGTAGGAGACTGATGTAATCACGACAAGCTTGCAATGGATTTTCTCTGACGCTGATTCAGTATCTATTAAATGTAAAACTAGCATATAGATGTCTTTCCTGTAAACGCCCAATCAGGAAGGTATACCAACCGCTCAGTAAAGTGCAGAGAAGCTGAAACAGTTATCGTCCTAACAAACATAATGATTGGTAGCCAGTTTGATTAGCTGGTTAGATGACGAAGGTGCCACGATGAAAAATTACTTATTTTCACACCAAGAGTCGATGCTATTTGATTTGCACACACTTTTTAGCGTTTTTTATCTGGTGGATTTTTCAAGGATTCGGGCTTGTTTGGGATTCAGAACCGTGATTAAGGATAATAAACCACTTTGATTTTCAGTAGAATTCATGGTATTCATCTTGGTATGAAAACCACGTTGGATTGATGCACAGAAATCAGATTATCAAAAATCCAGTTTACACCAGGGAAAACGAAAACTACAGCATTTACAGAACAGCAGTGTGAAGTAGAAACAATGTTTCCAGTTGTCCATAACATTTCCTTTAACTTCTGATAAAAAGCGCTAGACAAAAAGTGGGATTTCTTTATCTCAAACTGAAATTACTGTGAGCTACTTTTGGTTGTTGTCTCGTAGCCCCACTCGTGATCGGTACCACAATTGTCCACAACACTAGCTGCTTCAGACGCGTGTCCACTGGATTAGTCAATCTCGTTAATTCCATCTCAGAGGTTTACTCCCCATTGAGGTCAGTCTTCTGTTTCCTTAGCCAGCAAACAATCATTTTTGTGCATTAACTTTAGCTGATACCGGCTCTTCAGACGAGAAATGAATGAAGAATAAGGCATAAGCAAATAATAAAGTAATGATTGAAAGGAACTTATGAGCGGAACATTTTGAATATCACTCCGCCGGTGTTCGAATTTTTTTATTTCTTTTTGCCATAAGACATTGTTTGTCGCCCATCTACTAACAACTACTTGGCTTGAACTGTAGTAAGCATACAGAGAGTAAATTTATGGTTTGGGGAACAAATTTCCTCTCCACTTTAACCTACAACCGTTCAGTATCATCTCCAAAGACTTATCCGTCTCCATTTATAAATTCCTACCATTTGTTGAAAAGACTAGGAAGATACAAGTAGTAAAATATACCACAAACCTTCAGCGTTTCGTCAGCAACGGCTACTTTTCTGAGTTCCCTATCCCCGTGACAATTTTATTTATTAATTACCACTTTTTGAGACTATAATTAGTCCGTCATTTTTATATGTTCCTGGTAAATGTAACTAAGTGTACGAAGAAGACCTCTTTGGACAGATGAATGTATAAGGCGTTTATAACGTTTCCCTCTTTACACTAAGTCAATCCATAGAGTTGACAAAGTGATCTTCCCAGCCCAACCAATGAATATAGCCGCGTTTGTGATGGCGAAAGGCAAAAGATTTTTTTATGTTTATTACCTTAAAACCTTTGTATTCGTGTTACCAGAGTTTGGCGCACAGACCTTTGCATAAGGAAGTCTGAACGCAAACGAATAAGCTTACATCTGACCAAGTCTTCTGAATAAACAATGATGGGAATTTGGTATAGAGATGGCTATTAATAAAATTATGAGCCCTTTCTCGTAGGTAAAGATCACTTTGGAGTCATTCCTGACGTATCCGATGGTGAACACTCAGTTCTGTCGTCTGTTCGATTATTACCTTCTAGATACAAAGAACTCCGAATTGGGAAACAAAACAATTGCAGAATGTTTCATACGTGAATTAAAACACTTTTATTTTATTTTATTTCAACTTTGTGTCAGACGTAGCAATCACTCATACGAATCAGCTTGTCCCCGTGCCCGAAGGAAAGCCATTAGCAAGCGGTGCATCCAAAGAACGTATGCCAATGCTCAGTGTGGAAGCTGTGAATCGCATTGTGGAAGATGTCCTAGTCAAACAAACCATAATGTCTGCCTCAAATTTAGCTATTCCTGATCGACCAGTACGCAAACAGTCGTCCATTTTTGGCAGTCAACGACTAACTCAGTCCACGGCTTCGCAACTCGGTCAGGTTTTTGTTCGGCCCACAGAAACTGCCGTGGTCTATGCTAAAGTGAGTGTATAAAATGATACCCACTGAAAAATTCCTTCATTGCGTAAGAACCTACACAGTCTACATCTGAACTGTTGTTTTGGAGTAGTAAAAATAACAAAAACTGCAGCTGATCTTACACCGAACTCTGTTTTGCAACATTGGGAAACATCTGACATCTCCATCCGTTAAGTCATGATAAAAACCCAATTTTCCCATGAGCATACCATTACAACAAGTTTGGGCGGAGCGGAAGACAAGAGTACTCGTTCCTTCGCGTAAAGCTGTTATGTGAGTTTCAGCTGGACAATAGAATATTTAGTGAAATTTCAACATGAAAGCACAAGGAACGTTTCATTCTCCCTAGTCCTCATTGTGTGCGGTGCCCAAATCGATACGGGTCTGTGCACAGTAAATAGGGAATGAACTGATCTCTCAGTATTTTTACTGATGTAGGCTATATTAGCACGAACATGGCACTGCATTTTCTTCATGAGCCGCCATCGCCTTAGGAAGTCCATCATCATTTAGAGTTACCGTACACAACAGTGTTTTCAATCTGCGTCTAAGACACTCCCTTTGAGTAACCAAGCCGCCCGCAGTGTAGAAAGAGCAACATGGGGAACAGGCCTGGTGAAGTCAGTCCTTAAGTATAGTGGTGACCACTGCGTCGAGCTATCTGATTGTGATACCGCCACTAGATCTTGCTACTTTGGTATGGAACAAAGAATAGTGGAACGGTCAAGAACGTTATGCATAGACATCAATTTGGAATTGAATACTTTACATCAAATGGTAGAAAATGACCGGCCAAAATATTTTTTGAAGGGTATCTTCTTTTCATTGTATTCCTCGTATGTCTACATTCACTACATTTTTCTGGCCAGCCGAAGCATTCAATCCATGTTTTTACTGATGAACTTCGTCCAGCATTCAGAATCGGCAGACTTGCGAAAAGTGTTTGCGTGTTACGGGTTTCTGTTATTTTTCCTTGTAAATTGTTGGTTCATCAAAAATATCATTGGGGATGCTACTTATCGTCCTTATACATGTTGAACGATGTCTGTGTGTATAAGAGTACGTCAGCCACTCGGTTCCCCTCTGTCCGATTAATTATTATTTATTTGATTTCCGTCCAAAAGTTTATCAGTTCGAGTTCGGCTTATTTGGAGTTGAATGTTGAATTGCCTGCGGAAACTAAGTTACACGTTTTATGACGAATGAGCCCCTGCTCCTGCGGGCCGAATATTTGCCTCCTTTTTTCTAATTAAATAATGATGCTTCTGTTCAAAGTTTGTCAACTAATGATCAAGCGACCTTAAGTTTAACTTTGTTTTTGCTAACAATCTCAGGAGTAGTCAAACAAATCAAAAGCTTCGAAAAACAACTACCTCGTCATAACTTGGTTCGGTGACATGTACATACTGAACACTTAGATTTAATGGTACTATTGGCTCACTGCAACCCCACAGATCACAAAATTTCACTGTCCGTCAATGACAAGAGCTTTCATGCCACACTAGCGACCAGGAGCGGAATTGGAGCCGTCTTTACCAAACATGCATTTATCATCAAGTGCACGATGAGTCCACAAGCGATGGAAGGAGGCACTGCTTTTTAGTTAGTCTGTCTGTATGCACTCAATGCCATGAGCGCGGGCATCAGAATATCATCAAACTGGCGACTGGGCAGCCCACAAAATAGAGAATATTTATGCATGCTTTAAAAACAGATGGGAAATGCGCAAGATCTTAGTGAAATGTTGAACTCATATTCACTAAGTCATTTTTTGACTGAACTTTCAAGAACATCCGCTGGATGACCCGTTCAGTTTACGGTTGTACTGACTTTTCATGATGGAATAGGGCTGTTGGTATAACGTAGTGAAAGATAAACTCACCCGAACTCTTCTCTGCAGATTACATAAGCAAATATCATTACTTCTACAAATAACTCAGTGTTTGAAAATCCGACAGCATCCATGGTTCCAAAATATACGTAGTAGCTCATTGTGAGTCTACGTATGAATAAACTATCTTGTGTTACTTTGTAATTCTCGTAAGGTCGAATTTGCGAGTTTTAAGTGTTCATCTTAAAATATACCAACTGGACTTTTTAAATTGGATCGTTCGATAACATAATTGCACGTACATGATTTTCAGGGTGAAATGAGGTTTCCTGTATAGTTCTAATGGGCGTAAGAACCCTTTGTAATAACAGTTCGTTAATGTAAGTAATTCGTACAAAGGGCACGAGTTCCTTGTCTCCACTGAGAGTCAGGAAGCGGCCGGCAAAATCAATCCAGAAAACTTTTCAAATGAATGCTCGGATAATTTGTCTTCTTCAGCATAATCTATGATGGCTTGAAAAACACACCACGGACCTGAAATTCACTGAGAAAATAAAATAAAGTAGACGCATTCAACCTTTATATGTAATCAGCAACAGAATGGTGGCACCGAAAATGCGTTCATTTGAATCTTTTTAAAGGACAGTTTAACTTCAGATCAACTGGATCAGTATTTCGAACGCATTCCCTGACTGTGTTTCACTCTTCCGGAGTTATAGTAATAAGTCCATTTATTGATTTTCTCAATATTCAGTTGATTCTTCATTCTCTGCCGTATCAACGGGCAAATTTTATTCTTTCACCTTGCAGCCTGACAACATGGGGAGCACATCGTACTTTGCTTCGGCCATCTCACTAAAAACCGGTTTTGAAATTCCCGTGCTGAATGACGAAAATGTCAAAGTTGCCATTATGAATGAGTTGCGCAAAGAACTTGCCCGTCCAGTGCACAAGAAAGATTTGTTCCTCAGCGGCAGTCTTATTCACATTAACGAAGTAAGCAAGGCCGTTGAAAATTTTTACAGCTTTTATAATATTCCAAACATTAGAACGAAGATTCACGCAATCATTATAATCAAATGTACTCTCACCTGCCCGAGCGGAACTCAAAACCCTGCCACTTTTGGCCTAACAGTCACTGATATTTTTCTACGTCCGTTGAAATAATTAGTTTTCGTGAAAAGCCACGAAACTATGAAATATTGACAGATGGTTACCAGCAGGTTTCAATAGTTTGGTTTCTGTACAAATCCGTGCATTTACCATCCCACTAGCCATGATATCTGGCTCCCGAACCCACATCCAGGTTTTTCAAACTTAATTTCGCAATAATTTGGTGTCAATATTTTGTTTTCTACAGCTTACAACTGTTATTCCAGAACTGCTAAATATCTTTAAAATAACGATCTTTTATTCGAATATGATGAATGTTTCTGTACCAAAAATAGAACCAAACAAATTTACAAATTCCTCTAATTGGCATCTATTGCATTTCGGATGCTCCCATCAGTAAGCCTATGGAGTAGCAAACTCGCCGAAGAATTTTTATTCAGTTTACTTGATTCTGTCATTACGAATCCAAACCGTACAACGATTTGGTGTGGATTAACAAACCTCTGAGGCAGAGCAGAGCAGAAATGGCAAAGGATAGTGCATCCTTTCGCTTGCCCGTGATGGATACATTCCAGTCCCTCGATTTTCATGTTCTTTTCCATGATATTATCATGGCCGCTGTCATGACTTAGACTTCGATTAGTCTTAACCGGAGTATTAATCGGGCGTACCAGATATGATAGCTTTCTCTCCTTAGGAATCTACAGGATGTAAGATGAAGATAATCAGGAAATAAACCTTATTTGTTTGAACACTTCAAATCTCCGTTTTTTGGTTCATCCTAAAGTAGAAGTCCACGTCAATTTCCCCATGATTTTGACGGCCACTGTAAGTATGTTTAGGATGCACTATGCATCATTTAAGCGCAATATATTGTTTTAAGATTGGACTGACCATAAATCGAAACTTTCTATTGAAGAGGACAATTTAGTCGAAGTAAACTGCCTTTGTTAATTGGCTAGTTATATCACATCAGATGGTCCCATATCGGACAAACTTTATTCGCTTACACGAAACAGTTGACTGACTTCTACAGGGTTCACATATCCGTGGTGTGAATGTGTCATTCACATATTGATTGGAGGTCGAGTTTACATTGCAGCGGTAACGTTGGTTCTACTATGAAGCTCGAAAACTGGACCAAAAGATACGCGGAAACTGTCAATGACTCACCACCGGTATCTTCACCTTACTAATAGAAAGTGGTAGAAAACTCTTTAGTAATCTTAATATTGGGCATACGGTGTTGGGTCACATAGCTCAGTCGTCAGAAGAGGCGTTGCACTCGAATGCTTTAAGTTGATCGAGATATCTTTTAGGAGTATCTATAGGTCCACCCTGTTGATATTTTCTGTTCTTCGAGGTAGGCAATAACCAAAAGGTCGGATAAGATTGGCAGTCAGTGACACAGTGAAAAAACATGAAAACCCTGCCCATTGGACTGCCTCAAGTAGGTCGAATGAGAATAAAAGGTTGCAGTTCACAAGATTATTCCAAACGATCGTTGGAGAGGTCAGATGAAACAATTAAATGCCACATGTGGTTGCGTCTTTGCATCCTAAAAGGGTTCCTGTTTTTGTGGTTGTTTTTCCTTATCATATTAAAATGTTTCTATTACTGTTATTAACTTCAGTGAGATAGGATCCAAAACAAGAGCATGTTAATGTACTATAACAGCTGAATCTATAATTTGGAATTGTTTTTCTGAAAACAACAATCCGGTGGGTGAATCCTAACCAGCAATACGAGTCACAAAGAACCCGTCGGTTCTTATTGAACAAGTGAATTTGAAGGCCTGCATTTCGTTGTCACTTTTTGTCGCTGTGTCGGGTTTCGATGAGATAATTTGAAGCTAGTTTATATTCCAGTTCTTTAGGCATTCCGTCTAAGCAGTGTTCTCCCACATCTCCCAGTACGGTCCAGTATGACTGAGTCACCCGATCTGTTGTTTTTTGCCTACGGTTATTTTGTCATTAACGTTTTACTTGATACCTATTTGTCAACTATAATCTAATGGGTCGTGACCAGCGGTTGACAATCAACAACAAGATATTTGAAGAAAAAATACCACTGCTTTATTAGCCTACCATACATTGCTTATCATTTGATACGATAAGTACAGCTTGGATTTATGGCCGGAGATCCAAACAGAGCATCCTTCACAGTTTGCCTGTTTTCCCGATGCAATGTGTATGCTCACTTTGGCCTTTCTCTATGAAAAATCATCGAAATCATTAATCTTACCACAAGAAGAGAAACGACCAATCTCCACCCGCTTCAATGGAATGGAATAATATGTCCAGACAGTGCACTGTTCCCAGTTTCAATTCAGTCATACTTTTCAACTTTTCAGTATATCTCCAATCCGGATGTCCATCAGTACATTCGCACGGTTACGGCTCCGGCCGATGAGATACACACGCGAAATCCGTTCTTGTCAATGATAAAAAATTTATTCGGTGTCGAAATTCTGAAAAGCCCAACCTTCCTGTTATTGACAACCTCCAGTATTGTGACAATGATTGGTGAGTACGAGTCCAATTCTAGGTCACTGTTCCTGATTTCCAACGAGTGCAGCATTTTATAAGACTAACTGACTTCAACCGACCCACTACCAGTCTTCAGCAACGAACACTGTTGAAACAATTTTCAGTATACAAAAAGGAAACATCGAGTAAAATAACCTTAAAGAGTCATTTCCTGTCTACAAATACCGAACAGATTTTCCAATACGCCAAACTCTAAAGATAATCTTCATACCTACCTAGTTAATTGAGGAAATTTTTTAAACTTGAATTCTAATTCCCAAATTTATATTTCATGAACGGCCGGGATTACCCACTCGGCATCTTCGCGAAATCAATAAAATCCTTGGTTATCAGACCTGGGTTTATGCAAATCGATTATTCCCAGTATGTACATGTTTGAACTTATTTCGCACCATGGCAATGAGTGACGAGCTCTTAAAGAATGGATAAACTTCATTAGTCAGGAAAATAAAATGTGTTCACGCCAGTCAACAAATATCATTTCGTACATACTTGAAATTTGAGAAGACTAGCACTAGCCACAATACAAATACAAATCGTCGTGAGGTAGATTCATTTGTATAAAATATTCCCTGGAATAATTAATCTGGAATCTAGTGTTGCCAATAAATTAGACCAGTGTCTAAGTGGTCTAACGTAAATGCGGAGAAACGCGAACAGACTACCACTGGGAGGATGTCTGGAGAGTTCCCAAAAAATACAGTTAGACGATAGCCCAACTCTAGATACAATGTGCCCTGTTGGATGAGAGTAACTTTATAACCGCAGACTTAGGAAAGGGTCCACAGAGAGCCACAGACCAAGGGCTCCGTCCTTCTGAATCTGTTGCGCATTTTGGCAGTCAGGTGATTGATCAGTTGAGTCGGAATATGTTTACCTTTACTCATTTGCCATTCTCTGCTACATGAAAATGATCCAACCATCGAGCTTCGTTCTATCCAAAATAGGATTAATTAACCGTGTACTGCATGTTTGTTTCTGTTTAATTAAGAAGACGGATATCTTAAATTAAATCATGGTTTCATATCAAAAATAGTTTGAATATTCACCAAGCAATTCTTTTATTGTTTTTGCCACACAGGTTACGTCGTCCCCTATCAATTTTTAAAAGACAATGCGCAAACCTATGGATACGATGAAGCCCAGTCATCCTACCTTTTGGCCTATTTAGGGATCGCTAATACCGTTGGACGTGTGCTGGCAGGTGAGTAATCTCAAAGCAACTTATAAAAGGTGTCCAGGTATCCTGATGGTTAAGCAAGGGAGTACCGTCCGTGCTTACATCATGAGCAGTAGTCAAGATGAAATCTGTCGTGTGCTTCCGGTAAATTTATCCATCTATCCTAATGTCAAATGCTAGTAGCAACTAAATATGGGGACACTCTTTCTAATAATTTATGGTCTTAAAAATAGAACTATTGATAAATTCACAAAAAGAAGCCATGAACACTGTTCGTTTGCCATAAGTAGCCTTCACTTGTAGTCGGTTTTCATAATCACGTTCGTGTGCGTAATCAAAACGTTAGGTTTGTTTAAGTGGTATAACCTAGTGGATCAAAATAAATATTTTTAGTGGTCCAATGTCGCCATTATTCCTTATGGAATGAGTGATAAAGGGCTTGTGGACATGATCGAAATGTGTCGAAATGATGCGATCTGGTTTGTGCTGGACAAAAATACATTAGCTGCATTAGGAGACATTCCTCAGTTCATTTAATCTATTGCGTCTAATAACTTTTTCTACCAGCTGATCGCCGGAAGCGAGTTTTCGAAACTAAATTTAACAATGTCGCATGAAAGTAGGCCGTTTTTAATAACTCTGTCACAGATTTACATCCACCTTTTATTCTGAATAAACATTAGGCCTGACTTTACGCAATTTGAATGTGTTGGCTTATTGTTGGTAATTTTTTTTCAGTATTTACATTAAATCTAAATTAAACATTAATCAACAACCCCATCATCTCTTTGGAAACCGGGCGTTTTTAAAGTGAAGAGCAAAAGGTTTGGATTTCATTTGCGCGTGCTCAGTTAATTAACACAGTTTTTCCAACCTCCTAACTGTGTGATTCAAACCTCATCCATACTGTCATATTAAGCGGGACCAGTTGAATGGCAGCTCCGAACACTTTTGATACAAGTCCGAAACACCGTGGAAATTGGTATAGCAAATCAACGGAAGGCCTCGCAACGATCTTGTGAAGTTCCAAGTCTCACCAGAGGTGTGTTTCAAAAGGCCAACGTCGCAAAAGATTGTGAGCAGCTTAAAAAGGATCGTTGAGTGGTTTACGTCCAATAACTTCAGCTAAAATTCGAACATCTGAGCTAACAGAAGAAATGCATTCGCCTGTTTCGGCACTCGGGTAAAGGTTGTCATGTTTACTCAGACAAAACAGGAGAAGATCATAATGGAACGGACAGGTAACGACCGATGAAATTGGTTTCAACGCATGAAATAAATCATGAACAGTTTTCAGAGGGTGTTTGTTTCTGCTTTGGTTGTCACTAGAAGAGGCTAAATCAAGCTTCATTTATTTATCTCTCGCTACTAAATGGGCACATTTGTTTGGAACAGTTAACTAAACGCTGTATTGATAACCGGGAATTGAATAGAGAACGATTTCCTTATCCAGTGAAAAACTCCACACATTCTTAGGTAAAGACGATTGGTTGGAGCTGATGTGCCTAAGCTCATAGTTAAATTGAGATTTTATCAGAGATGCGATATGAAACTGTTATTTAAAGTTGGAAAAACACTGATTTTCCGAACAAAGTTTGGTAATGAAATCCCAACACGCGTAGCAATTGAACTAGCAGTCACTTTGTGTTATGTAAACTATGAAAACCGCCCCTTTTGGCATCGATGGGGGAGCCAAAAAAGTGATCTCATGTTCCGGATAATTCATTTCTCCAAAAGATTGAATGTGGTGTCCTCAATTTTTCTCTACATCCATTCCTTTTGTGATACTTAAAATGAACTTACTGTCCTAGAGTACCAGTTATAGATTGCTCTACCCTAAGGAATTCTTCTTAATGGATGCCGAGGAAAAAGCATTAACTGACATCCCCAGACTTTTAACAATACGCTAAATAAAGGCACAGCAAATTTTACAATGCATTTTACAAATTCTTCACGTAGTAAGGGCATTCTTATCAGAGTGGATTCTTACGCGCTGATCCAATATATCTGTAAGTTGGGTAACTGGTCGATAGTGAGGGTAAAACAGTCTCTCTGGTGTTGGTAAACATTCGGTGACCTTTGAACAGCCATAACAACGATTTGTTAGTGCTGTTATGCGACACTGTAGAAATGGCAGCCCATAACTTACTGTAAGCAACTGTATATTGCCCGCAAAAACATGGTTCAGTAAGCAATATAAAATGATTTCGCTTAGTGGAAAGCTAATTAACCGCCTGGGATGCATGGAGGTATGTCAAAGATTTTTAGTCACATAGACACCTGTTTGCGCTGAATTTGCAAGTGAAATGTCTCACTGGTTTAACAAATTCAACTCGGACCTTCATGTTGGGCGTGTGTGTATCTGTCGCCAACTCACTCAAGTTTCGCAGACTGGTCGCATCTAGACTAGCTTAAATGAGTCTCGTGACTGGATTCGCAAGGCTTGCATCGTGAATAATAGAATAACAACAATATACCATGTGTCAGTTTCCAGACAGAGACGGATAAATACTTTTCCCCCTATTTCACCTTTTTCTCATATTTCCCTTATCCTTTTTTTAAACACAAACAGGTTGGCTGTCAGATCGACCATGGGCCAACGTGATCCTGGTCAACAATATGTCGCTCGTGCTGTCCGGAATAGCTACCACACTGGTACCGTTGATGACCACATATGCGGTTCTTTTGGTATATGCCTGTGTCTTTGGTTTTATAATTGGTAAGCTAAGATTTGATGCAAGTATTTCGGTTTATTTGGGTTCAGTTAGAAAACCCTCTTTCTATTTTATTACGTGCCGCAGGTTTTTGGGATAATTTCGCTATCGCAGGATTTTCTTACTTGCAAGAAACTCCACGTTACAGTATCCGATTCCCCTATCCGGGAATCATACACAGACCTACGGTCGGTTGGCAGCACGTCTGAACTACACTGTCTGCACAAAACCTCTAAGCTATCCGTCGAAATTTTCTTAATTCCCGCCTAATTGCCCCACTTTGACAAGCGGGTTGGCAAGTAGAGTAAGCGTCTGGCACTCCAAAGCGCCAGAGGCTGCAGACAAGCCGGCCACTTTCGTGGCGGTCAACAATTCATTTTTGGAACCTCATGTGGTTTTATGTCACTCTAAGACTCTGTCGTGGTTCCCAATACCCCTTTCACGTAGTGGGTTAATGGCTGTATGGCATGTCCTTCCTATTACAGTGGTGTTCCAAGCATGTAACCAAAAATACGTCTCTTTTTACAGCAGCAAAGAAACGGATTGCTTGTCGGGATTAAGTATTAGAAGTCGGTATAAGATAAATCAATGTTATTTTATGTTGTGCACACAAAAACTAAAACGTTGGCTGATTGTTACTGCCTCCGAAGACGCTAGTTTTGATGAATAAGTAGTTCCATAAAACACAATGATACCTTCTGACATTTTTTCCCGTCAGTCATTCTGTCTACTTCTCCAAATTATTTTTACTGGTTTCTGATACACAAACTGCGAATGCATCCGGAATTTCTGATTTTTTTTTAATCAAGCTCTTGCTGATTAATTCTACAGTGACAGTGACGAAGACATGTAAGATTTTATTCTAGTCGTTAGTCAGTTATGCGCACTTGGACTCGAAGGCTTACATACAATGCGTTGCAGTTCAGCTATCGAGGCAGAATGCGCGCCGCCCACACATTACAGAATCTAACGGTATAAACGTAAACACAGTGCTAAAATCACTGTCCCCCTGATTTCAGATGACTCTAGTGCAAACTTTGTTCCTATCGTGCGCAAACGGCTTATGTGAATCGTGGCGACAAAAACGCATGAGTAACAATGATCTATGAGAAATTCAAAAGACCTAAGCCCGAATGTCATATTTCCACGGCTGACACCCAAAACAAACCAGACTTATGTAGCATGCTGCCTACAGGTCAGCCGACAAATATTAGTATTACTGAGTCTTAAGCCTTTGTTGGAGCATTTTACAAACAAAAAATTTGGAAAGTTTCCAATGAGGACAATTTTTATTTTACACTGGCCCCACGTGTTATCGGTGTTACTAATCAGGTGACACAGTCGGCCTTGGAAGAGTTTTGTAAATATTTCTGCTCTACTGAATTTATGTTATATCGACATTTGGTATTCCGGCAACGGATTGTGTCAATATTAATTCTTCACACCCTATTGCCCTAGAAGGTGTTCTTTTTCTCCAAACAGATCATTTATAAATTGGTATAACAAAATTATTGTCACGGTTATGGACTGCCCGTCATCCAAAAGTGTACTGGTGAACATCCCGCAAGCTGAACATCAACACTTGTGCAGTACGTACAACCGGATCGCAAAAGTGAAGTCGTACCAGACACCAACGATCCGACAATAGGAAAAATCACTGCACTCAGGTAGTCGGAGTCACCTGAACGTGAAACAGAACAGCGTGTCCAAATGACGTGAGGAAAGTTGCGATAAGATGTAGGGAACAAGAAAAAACGGATTTCAACGATTGATTAGGAGGGACGTCTATTTGGACATCGTGTGTGTGACATGCAAAAGTGCAGCCTACTTCAAATCATTTTCTAGATGCAAGTAGAACGAACAAATGCACACGTGTCCATTTGTAAATAGGTGACTTCGTTTATGCTCGTAAAAACATTCAAGTACATCTTAACCGGTTTCTTAATCTTGATTCTTATAAAATCTTGCATTATTCTGAGGCAGAAAGAAGACCCAGATATTACAGAAAATGGAAAATCCGCTTTCTTCTTTTGGTGGCGTTCACTTTCGGATACCTAATATGCAGGCAAATTTACCATTCCTCTATATGGTCATTTTTTACACCGCCGTGCTTTCGTTTTCCTTCGAATATATCCCACTAAAGTAAAAGATCTAGAAGATCATTTAACGGTCTTTCTATAGCCTAAAAGACGGCAGAATGCAGTTTATTTTAGAATTCCATTTTTCCTTTTTTTAAAACTTTGTTAAGCCTGGTGGTCTCTTTTTTGGTGGAAAATTGTTATTAGGTTCCCGGGATTTGCAATGGCCGTGTCTATAGAATGATTATAAATTCGGTACCAGCAACGTCAAGCAGGTTGTCTACTGTACTTTGAAACCCAACACAATTTGATAGGTAGCTAATTCAAATTACCACATTTTGGCAGCCGACGGACACCGTTACGTTACTCGAAGATCAGATTGATTCTTCTTCTGAGACGTTAGCAGTTAGTGGCTCTGTCGCTAGGACTGGACTGTAAGACAGTTTGTTTAAGCAAACGGTACCTCGGAAGTGTGCGGTAATTGTGCTGGAAACTGATTATGTTACATCGACCATGGGCTTGTTACCCTTATTCGCAACCTTTTCAGTCTCCAGTGGAGCCCGATAAAGTTGACCTATATCCTCAATTCGGTTCGATCCTTCTACAGAGAATGCTGTGTAGAATTTATTGCATCGATAGGCTACGAAGGTTGCAAATCGAGCCACCATAAATAGTGTTTTGGACTTGGAATGCACCCATGAAAAGCTTAGATAATGCAATGTGTTTGGACAGCTTAGTCGTTAAATTGTTCATTTGTGGTACACACATTTTCATCTAACTGCAGGACACTGCAACGTATAAGTATACATGTTAGCCGATTTCATCTTGCATAGGTCGAAATTATGGTGCGCAGTTTTCGTAAAATTCCTTCTCAAATCCTCACTGAAGCTTTTCCTTAAGTTATGATGAGAAACTTTTTACTAAAAGCATACTACAGGATTTTTAGTCCTTTGTTGACTTAAGATATGAAAGATAAGTTTGAACGAAGTAGGCTGCGTTTTCATTTTTATTGTGTAATAAAATGATGTCATACACTTTCTTAACATCTAGGTCGCCTTAGCATCTGCCAAACGATATGTCCCCGGAAAATCCTAATCCATATTCTGTAGCCGTAATCTAGTCAAACTAAATCAATGATATTTTATTTACTTTCAGACAAATATGTGTGTATCTCTTCATTTATTTTTACTTATTGTTCAAATCCCTTTCCCTGTCTCGTCATCCTGTTCTCACTCGCCATCCTGGGGTGTATCCAATCAAATTGACTGGGGCTGTCCTTGATCAGCCGCATTTATTGCCGTGAGAACAATTCTGATCGTCGAAGTGATTGGACTGGATCGATTGACCAATGCGTTCGGATTTTTGCTGCTATTCCAGGGCTTGGCCATAATAGCTGCACCACCACTACTAGGTAAGTTACCAGATTCGACCAGAATCCTCGCAAAAACCAGTCACCTGGGCTATCACCTTCGCGTATTTACGAGTTTCAGTCAATCGCACGTGAAATCGATTCCGTGCACTGCGACCTGGAATAAGCAATCGTCACATCGAAATACTAAAAAGCTTGAAACCGATTCCCGAATTTACCGGATACATTCACGGTGTGGATTTTCAAACAGAAGACAGGAATTAGTTGTTGTAATTTATTATTACGTTAAGCTGTATAATTATTTGCATTATTTCCGTACATAATTTTTGTAACGCCAAAACAAAATTTGACGTTCCTAACCGAAAGTCCAGCAAAGGTCTGGCTGTGTTGAACTATAATCGAGATCAACCGTTTCCTCGTCGTTGCTCGCAAGCCACCAGCTGTAAGAACCGTAGTCAATAATGGATGAAATTCATGGTTTTTCGGCATTTAGATTTAGTCTACAGTCTTCCATGGAATTACACAGCTGTGGTAGATGCAAGCTATTTGAAGCAACAGAAGTAGTTACAAGAGCAGTCTCTTGTAAACAAGCCCACACCATTTCAACCTAATGCTGTTTCTTCCATCTCAGAAGCGGCCATTTACTTTACCCAGCCTGGTTCATCACCACGTTGCCAAGTTATCAAAGAATATAGGGATAGGCAAAACCACGTGGAAGTGAATAAAAAAAGTAGGAATTGCATATAAGTATCATCGATTGAAATGCGTTTCTGCTAATATTCTTAGGTTTCCATTACTTTTGAGGTACGGAGGAGCAACGGCAAATACTACTAATCTATTTACAGATTTCCATTATTATACCTGCTTATAGACTGTAATAGGGCCATATAGAGAAGAATAAGTTTTGTAGTTGAGGTATACGTGTCTGAGCATAAATAAATGAAACTTTACTGGAACATGAAAATTATATAAACGCTTTTCGAAAATTCATAGGATTTCTCCTAGGTTGCGTTCATAAATGATAACCAGCTCATTTGTCCAACAGAAACATTTCATCAAGTATTCTACCTACGATTAAGCCTATATTTACGGGTTGAAGTTGGCCATTTGTTAACTGAAGTCTAATAATAACGGTTAATCACAGACAGAAACAATTTCGTTTAGGAAGCATCTTGATTTACATCAACGTTGACACTGTGTGAAGGTCATTTGAGCTTGTGGCATTAACCCGTTACATTGTTACCGTGGCTATGAAACAGGAAGCGAGAAATAGTGAAATCCGCTAGCATCATAACGCAGAGGATAAAGAACTGAAATCAGAACTTGGAATTTTGTGTCTAAACTTCTCAAGCCTTTTAAACTAAACAAGGCCCCTGTTAATCTATTGCAGCCACATATTTTTCATGGTGTACGTCAGTCATATCCGAAAGTAACCATAGAGTTACTTGTTCACATTATAATTTTGCAACAGAATTACTTTTCTCCAATCCTGATGCAGATTGCTATCCATATTTCATACGTCATTGTCCGGATAAAGTGAAACAACATTTAAACCCTCCAGGTATCAACAAATACGCAGCATAGGTCAATCGCCCAACAAAGCATAGCGTAAAACTGTCTTGCTCAGTGGCAGAAAATGCTGGTAGACTTATCTTAGGGACCCATTAGTCTTGCTGTAGGATCCATGGTATGTGATGACCTGAAAAACACTTACAGAAACGAACATTTCTAGCAAAAATCCTCCAAAAAGTTATTTCCACTTTCTCAGTCCCTTCCACGTTGTGCACTCTCACAGGAATAAAGGTGAAATTTTATCGTTATGCCAAAGGAGATATTCTTTTCATTGTAAGAAAGCAGCTGTCTTCAAAACAAATTTTCTCTTTAACTCTGCTAGAATTTAAAAAAGTTTTCCTGAGTATAGTGGTTTCCTGTTAACGTTACGTAATTTGGGTGAAAGCACACTTGTGTGGAGGGTAGTGTTCCTATAAAATCATGCACTAACCCGAATCATGATTTTATCAAGAATGTGTTTGGTGTCGTGACGGGATAATCAAAGGAGACATCCAATCAGTGCATAACGACTTCGAAATTTTAAAGCCCCTTGACGTATAAAGTCAGAGCGATTTCACCTTGGAGGTGAGCAAAAAATTACCGAAGGATGATATCGGGCTCATCAATTGCCATTGTTTATTGATGCTGGATTCCTAAGAGAAAAACGCTCACTTTCTTCCAAGCAGACTCGTACTAAGTCATGGTTGAGGTATACATATTCTGGCTAAATTTGGATATAAATTGCATTCCTAATCTATTTGTTCATAAGATACTTCCAAAAGTTTGGGCTTCGTTACTGAATAGATTTGCCGGCTCCTGCTAAGCAGAAAAAATACAAATCCAACTATTTATTTCTTTATCCACTTGCCTACTGCAGTGAAAAATTATTTATATGACCCTTGTTGCATGAGTTTCGGCATGACCTGTAAATTAACTTTTTTGGCCAACGCAAAATGATCAAGTGTTCCGCCAACCAGCCGGACCAGTAGTTTTTGGGTAATTTTTATACTCAGTTGTTTGCGTGTCGACGCAGTCGGCGCGATGATGCCGTTACTCATTTTTCCCGTTGACCTGGATACGGGATAAGGTGATACACTGTCCACTTTTCACAGTATGGAATACTATAAAAACCATGTATTTCAGCCACAGTTTTGCTTATATCGAAATAGGATAGCCTAGAATGGAAACGGGCACGCATAATCTTCTTTAGAAATGTCAAATTCCATCAGTCCATGGGCTCCGCTTCGGTTATTTTGCCCAGTTTATTACAGTTCCTTCAATCATCAGCCCCAAGCTGCTGTGCTGGCTGTATTGGTTTACCGTTACATCGTAAAATCAAGAGTTTAGAAGGAGCAAACAAAGGAAATATTTATTTTAGCTGACACTTGTAAGGACGGACCGCGAAGTTGCCAAACTCATGACCGCACTTCGAAGCTTTCCGCTATGTTTGCTTGCACAGCAATGTGTAACACATTTGGGAATCACATCAATCAAGGGCTATTGGCAGAAGACTATTGGATTATCGGAAACAACCATATTGACCGGAAAAGATTCCCAGTACGAGAAAGTCAGCACTTGTGAAAATTCCCCATGTCTCCAACCTTTTAGAGGGCCGAAACCAAAGAATAAGCCAACAACCTTTCAAAGTGCCGCTTTACTGTTTCAGCAAGACCCATATTTTTCGTTCCATACCCTCTAGAATCAATATCTACAGGAACTCCACCGTTCCATATATAGTACGCATCTTGGTAAACCGTGACCATGTCTCAACCGAATTCCTGATCTCAAACCACTCGCCCATGAGTTTATTTCGTCTTCATTTTTACATGGCAATGTGTATAACTAATTTTTATTTTCCCTACGGTTTTTTGATTAAAATGCAATTTTTTTGTACGTAAAAGTCTATACAAAGCAATACACGATCAGTCGTAGAAAATATCGTTACACGTTGAAATAATCCGTTAAAATCGGGTGGTGAGAGTGACGACGAGCAAAATGTCAATCGCATTCACTACGCTAACTTGTAACGCACTTCTCTGGTCAACGGATCTTGATTGGTAATGTTTTGCGTGCGTTTCATCACGATCAAAGACCAAAATCAAATCCACTTTTTCGGTTGTTACTTCCGACTCCATATTTTTTTAGATTTGTCCGTCTGCAGTCAACTATTTTTTAGTTTTCTCACTCGAAGCGATTAGTTTGCAAATGGATGCAGTTTGAATGACCTGCTACGTCAGACGAAATGCCCTTCCCGTCTATTATTCTCCAAGCCGATTTCGTTCGGGCCAAACAGTTTGTCGTTTACAAATGGCCATGTCGTAAAACTTTGTTACCGTAAATAAAAAACAACTCAACATGTTGATTTCGTGTGTGTCACTGACAAGACATGTGAACTTGCGTTGCCGAAGAGATGTTTACTCTGTTGGAATATCTCGGGTCAATCAGAACTGTTTGAAACATTTCAGCACTTGATAACGTAAATACTGTTAGTGACGAATTCACTTTTTGGTGCCTGTACTAGAAAACAACCCTTTGACGTTCAGAGCAGTGAATGAAATTTGAACAACCCAAGGTGAATCTAGAAGATTTGACTTTCTACCAAATGAAATCGAATACGGGGTGAGCATTTGACCAGTCGTACAGGGTGATCGACCTTGAGTAGGATTAACAAAACGGTAATGGCTGATAATTCCCCATAAATCAGGTGTAAATTGAACTGTCATTTCCGAGTACCGGTTTGATGGTGTGCATTTTGTGGGTTGTGCGACATTGAATATGTTCATTCACATCGTAAAACCCTCTTTACGGGGTCAGTAAGTGAACTACTTTAAGGATTATTTTACCTACATTTTTGATAATTAAAAAACTTCCCTTGTGCTTAATAGCTAATTTGTGAAAATCATTTGCTTCTCAGAATATGGCTTTCTAAAACATGCTATGAATGCGATTCGTCTGTGCTACACACCACCACCTGAATGTACGACAGCACTCTAAATTCGTTACAGCTGTGACGGGTGGGCAGTTTGCCATACAGATAACTTGCAAACGACAGTTTCTATCCAGAATATCGTTTGGTGCTCCCGCTTGACAAACTAATGGTAAAAAAGCCAAAACGAATCATATGACAACAGAATTCGATTCCTTTTTTTCGTCCCAAGATTCATAAGTCACTGAGGTGTTTCGCGCATTATTGGGTTAGTTTTTCAGCATTTCTGGACAGTACGGATTCACTGAGTGCACATCGCAGGATTCCCACAAGTGGATTGAGTGTCGAGAACTTAGAACAGATGCGTCCACGTTACTCCAGTTTCTAGCCCCAAGTTCCGAATCGCACACCTAACACCAAATTTTGTTTCCTACCCGAATAGAAGAGTCAAGTCTCCGCAGGCCATGTTCGTGGTTTGTAAAAGACTAAAAAGTAGAGAATAAAACGCTGCGGCCGACGTCTGCGGCGCTGCATCCTTTTTCAAGCACTGTATTCATTGTCTTCCCGAGACAGTCCACAAAGAACCTCACTATAAGTCATAGAACTGGAAAAAGAATAAAGGCAAGCAATAATGATTGAATGGAAAGAGAAATATGTTCCCGTAAATCCGCACTGTCGCGCAGAAAACAATACTCTGCAAGGCTGACGATGTTGGAGGACATAGCTGGGTGCCTCGCTTAGCATTGCCTTTAAATTCTCAACTCACCTTCCCTCATATGATCTTGCAGCATATTACTGAATATTTTTGTTTGTTTTTATTTTTTCCCTCATCCGGTTCCCTTAATGCGTTTGACGTCTTTAAAAACTCGTGTGATTTGGAGCGAAACCCATATTTATGGTGTTGAATAAACCCAGTTAGATTTATGGATCCACAAACCAAATTCAGACAAGCCCTTGAGAGGATCATTAACTGAAATCGAGAGGTCATTTGTAATGCCTGACTAGTAAGTGTTATTTCCATAAATCGTAGACAGATAAGATGCACTTCAACCATATTGAAACTCTAGCGTTTAAGAGTAAAGCAAAACGTGTCGCTTACTCAAGCGCACAGTATGATAATTTCTGTTCTTAAATGTGCTGAAGTTAATGAGAGGCTACCCGATGAGATGTATAGTGCAGAAAGCCGTCAAAGTGGTTGTCAGATGCTCAGACTTCTGGGAGTATCCTCGTAAGGTCTATCTGGATGGAAGTTAGCATATTTTGGAAATCGCCACCTACGTCAATCACGGGTTCACTGGTACACGCAAATTCGCAAAACGGGAAATAAGTCGCTTAGCGAAACGATTCGTAATGAAACTTTCCTCACCGTGAATCATTCACCTTGCAGTTCATTTTAACTGGAAAGAATTAACATGTATTTATTTGTTTTACTCCAAATCAGGCTATGCTTGCGGATAGATTAACTGCAGCACCAATGCCACGTGGATTTATGGAGACCCTGGTAGTGTTCTTTATTTCCAAGTGTTTTCTCCCCTGATTTCCCAGGTTCACTATATGACATCTTCCACAACTTCGGGTTCACCTTTATTCTGGGTGGACTGGCTATTTTCCTCTCTGGTGTGCTTTGCTTTCCACTATCCGCGTTAGCACGCTGGGAGTCTCAACGCTGCCGCCAAAACAAAGAGGAACCTGGGCTATATGAATCAATTCCTCGGACAAAACTTTCGCGTGTGCTTCGTCTGATCCGCGATCGCCTATCCCGATGCTCCAACAGTCGAACCAAAAAGCACCTGGAAACCAGATCGCCTTTCGCGACGTTTCCTGAGTCGGCCTAACGTGAATGTAACATACACGCGTCGAGATCTTAATGGGTGCTTTGTATTTCACTCGGGTCGTTAATACTTTATCGCATTCAGAAATTCAATACTGTCCCCTAAACAAATACAAATCCAAATGATTTTCAGCATTAGAAAGTTCAGTCAGAAACCTTTTGTCCGATGACATGGTTCTTCTCGAAAACAACCCAAATCCATATTCTTAAGCATGAACCAGCATACATTTCGATTTCAGTAAATTATCTTGGAGCAGTTGTCGTGTACATTTAAATGTCTTAGGTGTATTCACGTTTTCAGAGAGAGTGTCCCATCAGACTTTCCATTAGCACACTTTCACCACACTAACTGGTTCTTCCCAATACGAAATTTTATGCGGTTGTGAATTTTTTTTCTGTCCGCCTTCGCCGGTTATTACAACTACTTTTGATTAGTTTAACTTGTCCGATTGGAAAGCTTGATGGTTCTCACATCAAAAATAGATTGGTTTCACGTTGTATCCATATACGTCATTAAGGTTAACTATTATGTTACTGCATAAGGGGACACAATTGACGATCGCCGGGCCTGCGCAGTTTAATTACGATCGTGAATGCAGGCTAACCATGAAAGAAAAACCGCAACAGATAAAACTGACCAATTTTGACTGCAAAACCTGAAGATCAGTTGAGTTTGTGAATGACAAAGTTAACGGTGGACATCAGAAATTTTCTTTAATCAGCCGTGACTGCCTTCAAGGAATTTTACAGCTATTACGAAATAACTTTCTCCAGAAACCATTGTATATGATTAGCGAATTCTCAGCACGTCTTTTTCTTGCTATCCCTTGAGCATATCGGCAAAACAAGACTTAAAAATAATTATACAAATATATATATATAAGTATGTGTAGGTACACATACAAATATTCATGTCCGTATAAATGTGTTTTCATATGTGCACCTGAAGTACAGGGGCCTAATTTGGGGGGGGCAACCCCACGAGTTGTATTTACAATGAAATTATGAGCAGAAATAATCGTGAAAACTTGGAGTTAATGACCTAATGAGAACCCCATGATTACACTGGATGCCGCATTAGAAGTTCATACAGCGAAATCATAAGGCAGTTTTGGGTAGATCCATTTTTTGAGCATTCCGTCGCTGTTAAGACCACGTGGAGTTTGTGTGCCAGTTCGCTAGTAAGTATTACGGTCTCATTTCAAAACACTGCATAGAAAAAATAATAGATTTCGAAAATTAATTTACATCCAATCCTTATGGGGAGTGCGAAACCAAGGAGCGAAAAGTTATGACCGGCTGGCTGTTCTATTTCGCCTGCAATGCATTCGCGGGAGTACAAAGTCACTATACTTGAGACCAGGCTGAACAACGTTTTAGGCTGCCTGGCCAAATGAAATAAACGTAACGTTAGTCGCGTAGCTGCTTGAATAAAAACAAAAGGTGAGATTTTGAAACCAAGTAATTTTTGGAAAAACAGTATGGAAGTTTTTGTATTTCCGCGGTCAGTAAAAAAGGAGTCCTTAAATAGCTAATAGGAAAAAATACAATCGATTTACAACGAGTAACTTTTCGGCAATGCAATAAGTTGTACTGACGCTTGGCACATAAGACACATATATTGAGCAAGCAGAATGCGCAGCGAACGAGCTAAGTAGGATTGAGTTTCACGGAATATTTTGTTGCAAGGCTTCCTTGTTTGCCGTCAATGAAAAGGGATGGAGAAAACAGCAGACGCCGCTGATGCGAATCAGCGAACAGAAGTGTTCGGAACGAGTTTTGTGATTTTTCCTAAACAATCTTGCTGATCTTATCTATTTCCTTTGGGTATTTGTTCTTTAGAGACATCGATTTCCGAAAACGCTATTTTTCGGTTGACAGCTCGAAATCATCACGCCTACAATTGCAGGACGAGAGAACACTTACCTTTTCGGATGGAGAAATTGCTTCAATACCTTTAGCCGGTTTATGTAACGGTAAGGAAAAATAGTCCGTGAATGAAACGATGTTGGAATGACAAATCAATAAAAAACAGCGATTAAATTATCGTGGCAAGTTGATCAGATGGAGTGATAAATTGATGCTAACTAATCCCAATCCTGTTCTTCATCATTTACAAACTGGGGTCTGTACTTCTCATGAACTGGACAGTCCTTCTCCATTTATACCTCAGAACGTTTGTCTTTCGAGCTTGAAAACAAACTACGAACGGATGGGATTTGCGTACTCATATTTGGCAATCCCCACGTTGAGTATTAGAGAGGAAGAAGCGCAGCATTGCGGGATGTTAACATTTCATATTACTGTTCTCAACCGTCTATTTAAAACAATCTGAAAATTATATAATATTCAGTTACAACCTGCAGTGAATGGGCGCAATGATTAAATTCAGTGCAATGAATAATCGATGTTATCCCCATGGCAAACAGAATCTGTTTTGATAGCTTTTATGTGCAAAGGGCCGGGTTACGCAATCGGATTAGCGTGCTTCGCCGAAGGCCAAGGTCTTTTGGTCGATATTGTGCAACAACGGTTTAAAACATGAAATGGAGGCAATTGTGAGTGATTGTTATCGAATATCTTGCGATTGACGACCAGGTGTCACGATCAGGACAGCTACTCACTATGTTTTGTGACATCAATGTGGCCAACAGCTGAGGAATGTCTTTTGACATTCGTTGAGAAAGTCTCCGATTTGCTCTGCTTCTGTAAGTGTCACCGCAAATCCAGGTGAACTGATATGCGAGATGCAAATCAGAATATGACATCCGACTAGATTCATGTGACTTCCGAAATGATCCTCCCGATGGTGGACAAGATACGAAGGTCCGTGGCTGAAATGAGCTTCTGACGGACAACTTTGAGAATATGATCACCTCTGAAGGCCAGTCTGATTTGTATGGCTTTCTTCTCTGCTCAATAGACTGGGTCATCCTCGGTTTTTGTCTACAGTGGACGTCAATGAATTTTACTGGTTAACCATTGCAAATATGTTGGTCTTCTTTCTCTACTATTTAAATGAATAGAGAACATTCAATGCCTCCAAATCGCCGAGTCGTGAAGTAGATTAAGCATTTGCTACCAAAAAGACCACAGGTTCGAATCCCAGATTCACTGGTCCCTTTGGTGGTGGACAGCAACCCGTTATCACCCGGTTCGTTACCGTACCCGACCTATCGGGACCTTGTGTGATTTTGTGCCGTTTCAAGTTCCAGTGTTTTACAATTGCCAGTTTCCCCAACCCATCCCCTGGGTTCAGTGGCCTTAGTTCTTTAGCAGCATGCCTCTTCCACTACATTCGTGTTCATAGTATGTTATAAAAACAATACTATTCAAATGGACTTTGCAGCCTCCCCGTCTTTTGTGAAAAAGTCCCATGAAAGATCACAATTGTCCGCTCCGTGGGAGTATCAATTCATGAAGGGAGTTCCATTGATAACGTCCAAGTTTACACCCGATGGGCTGACCGCTTGGAAGAATCACTTTTTGTACAGACAGAGATTTTGTCGAAAATCATGCAACAATAGTTGTATTCACCTTTTATCCAGTGTACGGCAGCATAAGAAGCAAATTAATTGAATTTTTATTTCTCTTCTTTAACCGGAAGTGGCGCAACCTAACTGTGCAAAGCTGCAAACGTCAATATGGGTTAGCGAGGAAAGGTACGGAGAATTCAGCAAAAATCCCAATCTAACCATATTTACACATTGGAATTATGACTGATTAAGAAACTGCTAGAAGAAGAAAAGAGCTGTTACCCAACAGATGCGCTAGTTTGTTCTTGTGAATTCAATCTACGATGATTGCACACATTAACTGGCCATAATCGAGTTAACAAGTGAATTTCAGTAGATATGATAGTAAACAAATTCTTGATACTTCAATATAACCTACGTATTCTAGGATCCTATGAAAATTTTCAATGCAAATTTTGGTACGCATCACAGTCGGCGTGTAGTGTATGTAAAACGTGAACATTGTTTTTGGCTTTGGCTCGTGTCGAGCATCCTGGTCTTGTGCATCTCGGATCGGTTTCACTTCCTCTTTGAAGGTAACGTTTTAGCGTGTAGTTAGAAAGTTGTTTGCAGTCCGACAAACGCAAAAAAATACCTGCCGATAACCGCGACGAAAAATATCATGTGAAATGATGTTGATGAGATCGCCTTTTTCCACGTGCTACCTGTCTAGTCACAAACCAAAGTACGTTTTGGAATTCAGAAACTTTACAAAACTACGGATTCGTACACGTGTGAGCGCACAACCTCCTGCATGGCAATCTTTTTAAAACTTTTATTATAGCTGAGGTAGATAGAACGCCAAAAGGTAGGTGTGTTTATTCATTTTAAGGTCAATTAAAAGTCCAACTGACGCATGTGACGAGATCATCATGATTTAGGAAGAAGGGGGCGATTTTTCCGTGTTACCTAAAATGAAATTTGAGGGAAAATTAATAGAACGAAAGTGATCGTATTGTTCCGTAGGTAAAAATTTGGCTAAAATTTGCCTCGGAATGAAATCTTTGGCAAATTCATCTTTTCACTCGTCACGAAATTCGCGAGAACCCAGTTGTAAGCGTGCACAATATATTCAGAAATTGGCATTAGTGTTTTCAAACTGAGGCTAAAGTTGATAGAAATATTGTCTGCCTGTTCATGTTCGAACCGTTATCTGGTCGATAATTACCTACATCGGGGTCCGATATAATAAATTATCGAAATAATAACCGATTACTAATAGTATTTTTAATTTTTATTTACCAAATACATCGAATGTAAGTTGATGGGCCAGTGTAAAAATTTTGGTTATCAGAGTAGACAACATCGAAAATTTAGCCACCAACATGTAAAGTACTATTTGATGTGCACCAAGCCTCCGCGCATTAGGTGGACGCCTTACACATGCTGATGAATCCCGTAGTCTTGGCATCTCGTTCTTGAAACTTAACGTACTTGTTGTGTAGTAGGCAGGGGACATAAAAACGATTAGGCCTACGTATCTCGTGTCATCAGCAAAATTTCAATAGAATAACTATGGGCAATTTATCGGTTGTAAAACAATTATACGACACTGCAAACAGTAGAAATCCTCCTTAATGATTTGGTTCTTTGCACCAATATGAATTTGAATGGGTACCTCTGGGTGCATCAACCATATGACAGATAAGTGAAAAGAAAATTGGCGTAAAGCGTACAGACTAAACCAAACGAAAACTTTATCGTCAATTTGTGTTATCCCCAAAGTCTTCAGGCATAGACAATAGGAAGCAGAACAGTCAGTAATGCCATCTACGGGTGGCGTGAAAATAACGTGAAAAGCTAATTCCAGTCGTCCGTGACCCAAAAGCAAAGCAAATGTAATTCTCCTAGTATGCATTTTTCTTCGAAACCGATAATTCTGACTGAACTTATCTGCTCAGAATTGTCGGAAAACTGACGAAATATGATAAAGAACTGCGCACAGATTTTTGAGCTTCTTGACTATTACTTTCGGGAGTCTACCATTTTGGAGACAAGCATTACGGTGAACATCCGGGGCAATACACACTGGTGTCGTTCGATGTGGCTGACTTTGTTGAACTGATTGAAAATATTTTCACAGCAAGCATTCCAAACCAACAAAAGAATCGTTAGGCAGGTGACGGCCTCCCACTGTGTGATAAAATTAGCGTTCTTCACGGTTTTTATCTTTTTTGGATAACTTTCTCGTAAGCGAAAGTGTAAAATAGATTTCGATTCTACCGAAAATTGATGTTAGACAAATACGGCCATCAAGCCTTGGGAGCTGTTGCAACTGACAGAAGTTACTTTTTACATACAAAGACAAATAACTGAATAAATTTGGTTAACCTTGAGTTGGGCAAAATAAATTCTCACAGAAGAACAACAAACGTAGCTCAACATGCGCCCATCTGCCCACAAATACACTTGAAGGACAAAAGCAGCCTTCAGGATTTCGATAAAAAATCGCACGGCCAAATTGGGCGAACGAACTAGGCAGCGGACCCATATAGACCAGCTGGCTGCTTATTCCACTCCGAACAAAGCAAGCAATAAGTCTATCGCATTGTGCACGCGGACGTGAAGCATGGTTGTAGCCGCTAACCAGACCAAGGCCGCGAAGCGAGAATCCATTCTACCGGCTTGTCGAATGTAGTCTCTTATAAATGCTACTCATAAAAAAATCGAGAACAGAACTGTTGACAGTTAGGGTGCGCGTTCAGTCACTTCCGCTATGCCAATTACTTTGAAAACTGTGTTCTCGCACAAAACATTAATCTTCTCGAATCAGTTCTTCATCAGACTATGTTCAAGTGGAACACGAGTTTGGCGACGTATAGTTGTTCCCGTTGATTCACTTCCGAAACTTCACAGATCTAGGATTGTGCGCCTAGGGAAAGGTGAATATGGATTGTATGTGGATGGGTCAGTACATTTATTTCATTGCTTTTTACTTGGTTCAAAGTTCAAAGTGCTGTGACCATTCAGGGAATAGTTGCAATAAAAATTGAGAAGAGGTTCTCCCCATAGCCTATACCCTTTCGGAAAAGATTAATGGGAGCAGTTTATTAGGAAACTTACAGTTAGGCCGTGGTTTAAAGACGACTACGGAATTATCAAAAGTAACCTTTTATCAGTATGCTACGCAAGAAAAACGCAGCATCGGGTCCCATCATCGGATAGTTCAGCTGCACAGCCAGTGACTCCTGTATCTTTTTATATCATTTAGTAATTTGAAGATGGAACAGGATGCGCTGCAAAATCTGGTCCCAAGAATGGTAATATGTTCCCAAGGCGGGCTGCATTAGTGAACAGTAAAAGAAAATTTCAAAGATTTATGAAGAATTCCTCATCTTAAATGTGGCATGGTGACTTGCTAACCATTAAACGGTCATTCTCGGGCATTTGATAGATAGAGACCATCAATTAGAATTTTTTAAACGTTCAAGGTTTTGCACTAAGTGGTTTGGTCCGGAAATATACACAAATCATTACAAAGGTGACCACCGTAGTTTTTTCTTGCACCCGAATTTTCCACATGGAGAAAAACTTGGACGCGAATTGACCACTCTCGCCCAGTTACCCGGACACAGTGTAACTAATATAACCAGGTCTTGTAAACAAACATTGATTTAATCCCACCCATTTTACTCCAGGCCCGTCAGTTCATGCTCGTTCTCAAAGCCCTTTGAAGGTTAGACAATGAATTACCTGACGCATCTGTTGTTCTCAAGCTTATTTTCCGGCGTCGCAAAGACCGAGCGCCAAAATTCAGCTTATTAGGCGACAATCACTTCGCACATTTTCCCATCCGCATAATAGCACTAGTAATAATAATAAGAATAATAATAATTGGCTTATCAAAAAGTAGTTCTGTCTTTCGGAAAATGACAGTTAGGTTTAAGTTCAATTCTCGGAAAATTTTGCCTTGTTTCTGGTCATTGAAGTAATTCATTCCTTGCGGCCGTTTTCATTTTGATTTTCATCAGGTTTTCATCTCGGAGCTGACAATTTCAAGTTGAAAAAATGACCAAAACAACAGTGCTGTTTCTGGGACTGTGCAACCAGCATAGTTGTAGGTGGAAGATGGTTAAATGGTTGGCAATAAATGAGCATGATAGTAAATGATTTTCGCAAATGCACTCAACCATGCTCGCACGTCCAGTGGCTTTCCGGACTGAGCCAGAATTGTCGTGGCAAAATTATTTTGTATCGTAAATCAGCTTGACCAGCAAGCGTGCACTCAACTGTGATAGTGATGTCAAGACCGGTGCGCAGATTTGGTAGTCTCAATAAACAAATATGGAAAGAAACCGAATACCATGAAGTTTTGACTAGAAAACAAATACGTCTAATTGTGAATCGTGCTATAGGCAACTTGAACGCATGCTCCGGTGGAAACTTCTCGCCACCAATTTTTGCTTTATTTTCTGTGACGGTTTTCCATTAAAAAATTTTAGGAGCAAAGTAAATTAGCAAGCAATACGTTTTGCAACGTAAGAACAAAATGTGACATACCCGATCACCCAGGAACTTGTTCACTTCAGTAGTAAGGCAATTCCCATCTATTTTCGTTTTTTTAGCTGGTATTATTTACCTAATTGAATAATGAAAAGCCAATGATCATCAATTAAGAAAGAGACGGCCGCCAATTGAGGGATGCCGAGACAGAAAACTGACCAAGCACGAAGCAATTCAAGCTCGTGACGTTTAGGTTGAAACACAGCACCCCCAGCCGACGGCCAGTTGTAATGACCATTTTCTGCTAATCAAATTTATTCGAATTTCCAGATAATAGAAGGTTTACTGTATTTCGTTCTTTACTGTCGTTATCGTTAAACTATTACTTAATGTAACCTAACCAACCATTCCAGCGAACAATTTTGATGACAACAGTACATAAAATTCTACGCAGACGAAATCCTGTTCTCCCAACACGTACGTAATAACCACTTTATTCTCAGATTAAGGTAATAATTCATCATAATGACCACGTATCCTTTGTATATTAACATATCATTCTTACACTGTCTCATACCATGCCTGTGATGTCGTCGTGGGCCACTTGGGGTGGAGGTATTTCTATCCGGTCCCATCCGTCACCTTATTTGCATCACATTAACAAACCCGTCATCGTAAGCTAACCTTTATACCCACGTGGTTATTCGCCTTTTTCGGCATGAGTCATTTATTACCGAACACTGGTATCTAAAGAAAAGTATAGAATTCTTCGCAGAATTTCATTTTTATTTGGTAATGCTCTAGTGCAATCCTTTAGCTCAGGATTTCACTAAACAATGGCCATCAAACAGATCGCGAAATTGGAATTTTTGCTCACTTTTGAATATGACCTATTTGCATGACGAAGTGCACCTTATATTCGTTGGAATAATAACAAGTGTAAGGTAACTTCATCAGAACTCTTATCACCGTAGACTGATTTTATACTCCTCGATATGATCGGAGAAAGAAATATCAGGCCCCAAGTTGGCTGTTACCGTGAACACCCAGAATTTCCACAAAAGACAGTTCGTCTTAGATACCTTCTGTTGAATTAACATTGTGAAATTCGTCCTTTTGGCAGTGTTCCCATTAAAATAAGAAAACAAATGTCTGGTGCCCTCCGCCGGACTGACATGTTTTATGGTTCGTTTAGCGAAAATGGCTAAACCATGGTTCCACACCAATCACAGATAGCATAGGAGACAGCACTAACCTCACCGAAATCCGTGGCGGGTGGGTGGACCTGCTGCAGGGGTTGTCCAGCCCTTACCAAATTTTACATGAACTGATCAGTCAGACACCGGCTCCCCGTAGTTTACGAGACCCTCAGATGGTCATACTGTCGTGTAACTTAAACCGGCTTTAATTCCAGCCGGACCCTTCAACCTGGTTATCATCACAGCGAGATACCCAGGATCCCAGAGAACATTAGAATCAAGTCAAAGAAGTCAATGGCTTTGAAAATCCGTATTGGTTCTAGTTTAAGTTGCTGGTTTGCATAGGGATTTGATTGTTGAATTCAGCATCTAGACAGAAAACGTCCTAGGCTGTAAGCGGCAACAGCTAGACCGGACTCCATGCCATTTGAACCTCACAAATGCGGAATAACCTCGACTTCAGTTACTCGGTTGGATGCTCGCCACCTGCAATGAGACGCCCAAAATCCTGAGAAGTCAAATGACCAAGAGCCTGAGGAATGACCGCGGGCAGTGGTGAATGGAAAAGTGTTGGGAAATGGAAAAGCTGCACTGGTCCACGAAAGCAAAGTGCAAGGAATCTTAGGCCTCACTGATTCCCTCTCAGAAGCTTTGACTGGAGCGCCTATCAGAGTACTTTGGGGAGGAGCAATTCAGTTGGCCAACTGACGTGGTAAAACTTTTACTTATGCCAGTTGATGATACTAATACTGTCAGAAGTGGAAGCCACGAGATAGGTTTTATAAAAAGTCATACGACAACTGAATTAAATGAGCCGTCATTGTATTTCTGCAAAGAAGATACTGAATTGTTAACATGGGAGTAAGCGAAACTCCTGGAGCTAATGTACAGTCGGATTAAATTTAAATGAGGCGGTCAACGTTGTCAGTCCAAATGGCTGAGACAGAAAACGGGCCTCCTATATGCAGTTCTGTCTTTGGTAAGTATCCTAGTTGGACGTCTAAATCAACAGCACGAACCACAACGTCCGCTGAACACCCATTTCAGGGTAATTGAGATAACTGTCGCGGTTAACTACACCGTAGATGTGGTTTTCGTCAGGGTTCTCTTCTTTTGTTGCTTCTGTTCAACCTCTTCCTGGGAATAATTAACCTCATGTGAGGATAGTGGCACTGATATTTGTGCAGATAGGAACCTGTGTGACTTAGAGTACACGGATGATGTTATACTGTTGAATGATGAGCCACGTTCATATGAATGATAGCGTGGCTATGTTTGGGGTGCGTTTTATATTTCTAAAATGTTTTTAAGGGAAAGACTAGTATGAAGCAGATAGATTTAGCT
>LUCM01008127.1:167444-184858 GCA_008360955.1 Fasciolopsis buskii
GTTGCCCCTTTCTGGACCATCCGTCGGCACTTGATTCGGTCCCACTGTCTCTACTACTTACCAAACTGGAAACACTTGGTTGTCCAAGGCCTTTATTAGCATGACTGTCCGATTACTTTACCAACCGAACCCAGTGTACACGAATGGATTGCAAAACTGCAGAACCGTTGATTAACAACTCAGGAGTGCTTCAGTGTGTTATTCTTTCACCGTTTCTCTTCTCCACCTGCATCAACGATTTGTCAGCTAACTTCCCCTAACATCTGCTTAAGTATGCTAATGATGTTGCCCTCTCTCAAGCAGTTTCAAGCAACGATGAGTTTCAAATTTTTTCCAACAACGTATCTTCGACTTGTGATTGCTCTGTACGAGCTGGTTTAAATCTCACCACATCTAAATATTTCGGATGTCTGTTCCCTATCTCTCGGTAAGCCTGCCTATCCGAAACGTCTTTGTAAATTCAGAAACTCTTCTCACGGTTGTTTCTGTGAAATACCTAACAGTCACTATTGATAAAAATTTGAAGGGGACTCCCCACATTTCTACTTGTGTAAAGAATCTCCGGCGATTGTGATTTCAATTCAGGAAGCCTCGGCACTACAAGGTGAAACAAAGCACCATCTCCCGATTTGTATACCAATGTGTTTTTCCAATCCTTCTTTACTATTCTCTTGTTATTTTTTCAGGTTTTCTTAAAAAAGACTTTAAAGCTGTTCGCCCGGGGGCTATCAATTATTACCCGTTTGTCTTTCATACCACTAACTGAATTGTCCCTTAATCTATGTGATCAACGCTTATCTGCATGTGAGAAAGTTGTTCACAAAATTCTTTCAGATCCCACGCATCTTCTGCACAACGACCTTGCAAAGTCCCGCTCTCATATTTCAGCGCGATCCGCTTTTCGTTCCAAACCCTCTAGAATCAATATCTATGGGAACTCTACTGTCCCGAATTTAGCTCGGATTTTCACAAACCGTGATTGGGTTTCAGCCACATTCCTGAGCAGCCAATCATAATGTGCTTCAATCACTGCTGGATGAGTTTTTTATTTTTGCTAGGTGATGAGTGTAACCTACGTTTTTGTGACTGAAATATGACATTTCTTGTATGCAGAGTCTCTACAATACAAAACAAAACACAAGGTAGAAGTTAAACTTGTTTTCGGGGTTCATTCTCAAGCCTAACCCATTTGGATTCCGATTGGAGCGTTGCGCACATCAGAGCACTCCAAGGGTGTGCTATCAAAATGGACAAGTTGGGACTACGGAGACATCCGTCGTGTCTCCTTTCGTAGAAGTTGAACGATTTTTAAGTCACCGACGAAAAGTACACGCGGTGTAAGGCGATAGTGATTTTAACATTACTTGGTCTCGCTAATTTGCGCGGTGGGAAACTTGTATTGGGAAAATTTTGCATAGTGTTGATTATCCTTTTTACTTGCCAATGACAAACCAAGCCAATTTTGTCGTGCTAATTTGACAACGATTCAAATCAACAACACTCGTCCAACAAGGCTAACTAATACCAACATGAGTTGTTGTTCTGCAGTCACACAGTGGTTCTAACTCGCCCATTCTACTCAACAGATTGGTCACTGTGCCCAACTGTTAAGTTTTCCCCTCTCTCCCCACTAGAGATGCAAAACCAGACCTGGCGAACGGAAACAGAATAATAATTTTAGTGAGGTTAACTAAACGAAAGTCGCGTATGGTAAAAACGTGAGATAAACAGACACAACTCACTGAAAAGAACTCTCGGCATTTATCTGTCCCGAGGGCATGAATGTTGTCTGAAATCTCGGATGATTGTCCTACTTTTTGGCCTTGGTTGTTTCCCTTCTTCACATGTACAAATAACCCCGGTTCTTTTCTCCGTATTCACTGGACCCAGGGTTGTCGTTCATCGAGTTGGATCGGCACACTCGTAAGACCTATCAACAGCAATCGATAAGGCTACCAGAATGTTAGGATATTTCTCTGTCTATTCCCCAGATAAACAAAACGTTGGTTCAATAAATGTCGACTTTTTCCTCCCAGTGTCCTCGATCTACTAAGCATCACTGTTCTAATTACAAAGCTAGTTGTGAATCCGAATGCGTAAGAAAAATTGGACTTTGGTGAAATGCTTTTCCGCTTTTGTGCATGATCACTTTCAGTTTATCAATTGTTCATATTCTTAGGCCGCGGATGGAATACACAGTTGTATGCTGGTACCCGCTCGCCTCATCATGTAACCAGAAATTTATAAACTTCGTCTGATTCCCTGAATAACATAGAACTTGCTACACACTTTTACCTTATTCATAGGTTTAAAAATTAAAGTTTTTCCAAGGCATGTTTCATGACCAAATGTAGTAAGAGAGAAGAAGCCGGAAACTGACATTAAAACGTAGAGTGGGATAGAAGCAATTAGGGTTCCAATATGTGTTACCGGGACGAGAAACCGCGAACTGCCTGGGGTCTACCACCAAATTAGCTGATGAATTTGGGATTCGAACCCGTAACCATAATTCAGTCCACTTGACCACCGCTAGTCCGGAAATCTCCGTTTTTATTCAGTAGTTGTTCTGCCTAAACGCGACTATCCTGAGATCCTGATACACACTGGCAGAAAAATAACAGGCGCTTGAGTCGCGGAAACCAACAAAAGACTGTTGACTCGGTGCAATCGGGATACTCTTACTTTTAGTTTGTATAAATGCATATGTATCCGAAGCAAACGGTTCATAGAATCAGTCGGAGTAGTTGCATTGTTCAACTCGAAGGAGACGGTTGCTGCTATTTCTCGCGCAAATATGAATGCATACATATCTGTGATTGGGGATGTGTGAATTTGTTGGCCCCTATTCGGGTGGTGAGTGAGTGGCAGGGGAAAGACCGGGAGGTCGAAAATCATACGCCAAGGATACTGATCTTCAAACTGGATGATGGTTTGGAAATTCCTAAAAATGGTTTTCTGGAGTTCAGACGACCACCGACACAAGCATAACCTGGTAGGGAATTTCCTTTTGTCAGTAAAATTTGTGACATCTAATTTCCCAGGTCCATGGAGTAGCCTAACCGTAATACAAATGAGATTAGCTTGATAGGCATAATTTAGTAGCATGAAACACTTCGGCACAACAACCTTACTTGATCGTCAAACATGATGAATGTTTTTCTGAGGAGGAAAATGATAAGGCTTTAAAGTCAATGTATCCTATGTGCAGAAAGGTAACGGGAAAGGTCCTCAGAGATTTTCTTGGAAAATTATGAACGGGTCATTCAGGTCACTAATTCATATCACTTCGAAGGCGCACAAAGCTTAGTCCTGACTTCCTTTCAGGCCACAAGCGTGAATATGAATTTGAACATTATAATCGTCAGAATTCTATCAGGTTTCGAAAATATCTCTTTACAATGGGTGACCTCTAACTTGTCGAATTCATTTCGTCTTGATAATGCACTCACTCCCTGAGACTGTGCATCCCACTGCAATATCACAAATGTACTAAAAAGTAGATATTGGCAGTTGAAAATACAATCTCTTCAGTTCGAAATTTTGCACGCATTTATTTTCCTCTTTTCGACTTTGCGTCCAAGATTTCACGAGGGTAAATCACGGTGGCTTTTTCCAGTCGGATCTTATTAGTTGTTTTACCAACTCGGAACCGTACCGCGTTCGCTTCAACACACATCTCACAGAATCCTGCAGCCGAGTATCTTTACGGGCTTGGTGTTTGGTTTTTTCGATCGCATTATTACGTTTTGGATTCACCCGTTCATTGAATCACATGTAGTTCGATCTGTTGGCCCTGCATATAACGATCATTCGTGTTACTGAAAGACTACGTACGTTTTTGTGGAGTCCGAATACAAACAAAACAACTGAGTGACAAGGTCAGAAAATCTCTGACTGATCTTTGATTGAGTATTACTGATTTCTGTGTCGTCTTACTTGGTATCGTTCGATGATGAAGCCGGTTAACCTTCTTTCTCGTGAATCTGAAAGTAATAGAACTTAATACATTTTAGTAGTAGGAGATTGAATGTTTTCATGAAATAATTCACCATGTGATATCATCGCTCAGTGCTTCCATGGTTTCTTTATGGTGAGCTGAGCGACAATAGACCTTACCCAAAATATCACTCTAGGTTAAACTATGACAGTGTATTCTCCTGATAACAGGCCTCATACCTGAGTGCAGTAGAATGAGCATATTCTATAGCTGTTAGGTCTACTACACGGGAGAAGGGTGAACCGACAACCTTGCCCCTTAGACTTGGTGCGGCATAGAACCAGCTAAGGTCCGAATAGGTAGGGTGTGGTACAGAAATTACCATCTACCGACATGACTCCTCGTTTTTTAGGGTAACAGTCACTAAATTCATCGATTTCACTTAGTACCTCATTCCAAATAAAATCCAACTGCAGTTCTTACTATATATAATCAAATAATCTTTGAAAAGTTCACAAACATTTGTTGATTCATTCATGGTCGAATAAAGTTCAGAGGTCCCAAGCGAAAAAAACATTGAAATTTTTGCTGTATTTAGTTTCGATTATCCAGTTCCCAAATCTCAACTAATGCAGCATCCGAAAGATTTTTCGCTTTTTTTAACGGAGGATCATGTATTCATTTACTCCGTATGTATGATGCATATCGTACGAGTGTGGAACAGGTGACAGTTCTATCTTGTAAAAATCATGTTAATGATTGAGCCAAATGATACCAATTTTCATGTCGCCCATTTGTTAAGCTTTATTGAATAATCAGGCAACCGCTACTATCTCATTCGAAATAGATGTAACTTATCGGTCTGTCAAAGCTGAGAGCGAAACCTGTTCGTCATTTCGTTCCCCTGGAATGGAAAAGTAAGCTGATGATGGGGAGAATTGAATTATTAACCAAATCAGTGCTGGTGGGAGTCCGTTAATGGACACTGCTTGGTATCTGCATAACTGATTATACCACGGCTCCTATCGATCAAATATCAAGAGGCCTATTTTTGTAGTAGTCAATAATCTGTTGTTCTTTGGCTCGCTGGCACGTGTGATCTGGTGAAACCTTTTAACATTCTACTCCATCAGATGCTATGCGTTCTCCCGATGTTCCTGTAGAGTTAAAAAGCTGTAGTGATCATTTTCCCAGAGTGTGGCAAAAAACTTCGGTTCCCTGTTTCAAGTCCCAATACTTATGCCTAATGCAAGGAGTCTCCAAGTTTATCTACATATATTCCTTCTTTTTTTCTAGAAAACCTGAAGTGAAGATAGAACTTCAGTAATGTCAATTTTTGAAAAAAGAAATAACCTGCTACTATCAACGTCACTGGCAATATCCGTCAAAATATATATTGGTCGACAGCCATCAATCTCTTGTAAACTCGATCATTAGGATACCTGACCGGGAGAAAACATTGTCTGCGGACTATCATTTAAAGTTGTAGTCTAATAGTTCCCGATTACTGCTAGAAGTGACGCCAGCCAACTGAACCATCAGAAGTAGTCGTGACATTCCTTTGGCATTGAGGAGTAAAAATTAACACGCCGATAAGTGAGGCGGTTTTTATAGATGTTTCTATTATTCACAGTTTACCGACTGCAGAAAAAGATGAGAAGATTAACATGCAACAGAACGACTAGTTCGGTAGAATCTGGGTCTCAACTTCACTCCAAATTAGGAAGCTGTTAAAGGCTCATTATCAAAAAAGTTTAGCCTGGAAAACAACAAAAGCAAACATGAAAGAACTGTATAGTGAAACGCTTTCAGCACGACTGTTAACAATATCGTCTTACATCGTGTTTACATTGCATTTTGTCTACAGAATCCTCCGCAAAATATACATTAGACTTGCGAGCAAGCAAATTCTGTATTGTCTGTGGATGGATTGCATCTTCGGTGGGTTTGCGAGGACGGAGAGTGAATCGCTACAGGCCGTTGAGAAATATTACAATGATCATCGAGAAAAGAGCAGAGAAAATTACAAGAGGAAGTGCTGAAGTTTAATTGAAAGGTTTGTTTGTTGGATTACCCCCTAAGCCAACTTGTCCCTGTCACACAATTACGATTGTATCTAATGGGCAGTTTGTAAAACTTCAAATTTAGCCACTACCGGTCTGTGAAGTAACAAGCAGACCTGCCGACAAAGGATTTTGATAAGTTAGATAGCACCAGTGCTGCTCAATCGTGTTCAAATACACGCCAGCTTATAGTTAGAGGACCAAATTGGGAAATGACCACACACACTAATTGCAGTAGGTTTCAATGTGCCATACTAATTACTAGTTATTCTGGAAAACCAACGATTTTAATTTGGCTTCCTAGGTGGTAGAACAAACTGGTCACTCGTACGTAGACCATTCATCTAACTTTAACTGCGACTTCGCAGCATGCTATGCACACCGACAAGAAGGCTTAAGAAATAGATATTTCTTACCAATCATTGAAACATTAGTTACACCAACGATAACTTAGCAGTTTACAAAACTGTCTATGGTATGGAATCAACTAAACACACGGAGAGATTTAGGTTCTTTCATTTTGTAAAATCTGGTTGCCAATTTAAATACTTTGTCGGATTTTTTGTGTGACGCATGAATGGAATGGAACAGGCATGCCCCATAGCCGCTGGGGTTCTTCACATGAAAAAGATAAAACCGGGAAAAGTGAGCCTGAAACCTAGAATGGCACGAAACCACGGAAGTTCCCCAAAAGACAGGCTCGGTACCAAGTCGTGGGACAGTGAACTACCGCCTAATTGTCATGACTGGGTTTACGTTATATATATATATATATATATATATATATTGTTTGCCTTGACCCTCCAACTCTTTTTTGGAATGAAAACGTGCCTTTCGAATCCTCACGGCATGGATGTGAGACATGTTGACAGGCCCGAGTATCGCATCAGGTGCATCAACTGGAAGTTTTTGACAGCTTTTTCCTTCACCAGCCATCTAACACTGTCTAGTGGGAGTCAGTCCGTGAACTACTGACTCCTTACTTATTTATTTTATCGAACAGCCGAAACTTGAATACTACCGTTCTGAAGTTAACATAGTTTGTCCCATCGCACGTCTAACTCGAAATAAATGAAAAGGAATTGAGAGGAGGGAAACACTTGGCTTTCAAGTTTACGGTTCTGATGACGAATGGTTAGTAGCTTACCTGTTAAACTTACACATCCCCAATGAAACTACCACTATTTCGTAGACGGAGTTAGTTATGTTTGTTTACATCTAGCGATTCTTGTTTACTTTGTGGTGCAAGCGGACAGTGTCACATCTGATCAACTTGTTTTCAATGACTAAACCATACGACTGACCACAAATTCGTTATTTTGCAATGCATTGTTGTCAATACTGCTGATGCGGTTCGTAGGCCATCACGGGTCCTGTTTCTAATGTTTGGCTCTCGTCAAAACAGTAATCAGGATCATGTGGCACGATGGAATTCACACCGTTCAGCCTACCTACTCTAGTGAAAATAAGTCAACAAGAAGCCCCAGCGTGCACGGCTACTACTAACCTCAGATGTATGATGCTTTGTTGATATACGTTTCCAGGAGCCCAACGCCACCAACTGACGAAATTACACATCGAAGCGTGATGTAACAATGACCTTATTCCGTGGAAGTAGAAGTCTTTATGCTCAAGATTAGGTGATACTTAGTGCGGATTTTAGCAGACAGAAAACCAGGGCAGCTTAGTTCAAGCGGTGCATTTTTCGCAGATAGATTGTGTATCCATGGATGGTGCCTGCGTTCCCATCGCGTGTTATTTCCCTTATACTAAAAGTGTATTTTGTCAACGGACTTATGAACTCCTGCAGGTTGGATCCTACGAAAATACTATCGTTTCGATTGAAGAAACATAACGAGTAGCTTAACTTTTGACATGCCAACGTCTGAACTACGAAGTGGTACAGAATGCAAGTGCTGTGAAGAGCACCGTTTATGTCCAGTATGAACTTCCGATTTTTTGCACATTCACGGTCACACGGAGGCCGCCTTCTTTCAGTCGGGTTTTAAAAGAGGCTGACCATAAAAGAGGAAACTACCGTTGGAATAACTCACTCTGAACCCGTAGTGAGCCCATGGTGCATTTTATCCACCGCCTGAAAAACCAGTTGTCAATAGAGAAATTTGTTACGACAGTGCCCTGCTAAGGTGCGCATCAGGCATTAAACAGTTTTTATCTCAACTAGGTAGTCCTATATGACATAACATAAACCAATGGCATTAACTCCAGTTTCTGTGTCCATGGATAATTCACATCCCCAGAAAACAGCTCTGAAACCGTCTTGGCCAACTTCGTCTCACCGCTGTCCTTGGGCGGAATAACCGTTTTGAGCATACATCAACAGTCTACTTATACTCCACCAAATAGCACGATTGGAAATTAGAATTTTCCCTTTTCTCTGCTCTGTTCTGGAAACGATATGGAACGCGCAACGGCAACCACAGGTGTCCTTCCCTAGTCAGCTAAATAGCAAGTCCAATAGTTAGTCAGCAAAAGTTATTATTGGACTGTGGACGTTGAAAGCAAAACTGGACTCCCTTATGTTAAAAAATGAGAACATTCTTCGGCCAGACGAAGCCCTTCATGGCTTTCTGCCCTCTTGAAACGATTGGTCAAGGATGTGTACTGACTGGCAATTTTTAGCTCATGCATGTGTGCATAAAGATACACATGCGAGTGATTAATCTTAGTTCAGTGACCAACCGGGTCAGCTAAAGGGATCGGTTTACAATGCACAATGTGAGCTCAGGTACGACCATGAATTCACAGTCACACTCGGATCGACTAAAATTCCTCCACTTCGCGCTTTCCCAAAGCCAGCATATTTGATCTTCGGGTCAGTTCTATACCCTTACCACAGACAAACAGTTCAGGCATTTTATTACAACCACCAACATTTCAACGATTTCTTTTAATTTCAGCTGCTATCCAAGCACCGTGTGCTCAAAAAAGAGACATACAAGGAATGGAGTAGAAATATCTGATAGAAGAAGAAAGGCCTGTAGAAATTTTGAACCTAAGGATGACACTGACCGCGGCAATGAGTCAATATCGTGTTTACTTTTACTGAAAACAGAAAAGATGACCCCACTTTAGTTCACTTCTGGTTTTCAATGAAGACATCAAGGGAAAGCGCGAAAATGCCTGCAGTCACAACCCGTTTACATGCGGTATGAATCTGACCAGTAGTGGTTGAATGTGCGCGACATCGTTCACCAGAGTAAATTGGTCAGAACAAGGAAAGTGAGGACCTGTCGAAATGTGCACATAACGCATGTCCGGGAAGAAAGATTTCCTGATTCACTCTAGGTATTGATCATGAGCTGAGTCACTGAACCAAAAAATCTATTATTTTACTACGCTCAGAATTTTGCCATACTGAAAAGGGGAGTTCCAAATTTACTAATTATTATTTTCAATTATTGTCGATGGACAGAAAGACTTTCGGTACAGGGTATTTTTGCTCGGCACCAGTGTGAACACTGAAATCAATAGCATTTTGGAACGCTTCGTTAAACCGTCACATTTACCTAGGCAATAAGAGAAGATGGTAACAGTAGCTTTACGTGATGTTTCAGCGCAGCAGCAGCCAGATTGAAATAACTTTCGAACTTCGGGTTTTTCAATAAACTTAGTTCGACCCTTTGTAATGAGTAAAATTGCTGTTCCAGTGGCGCTTCATTAGGAAACTTCAGAAAGGCATATTTCGGAGGAGGAAAATCCACGAAATCAAGAAACAGAGACGATTTCACTGCTTCAAGTAACTAAAAATCTTTCCCCAAAATCGTTACTCTTAATATGGCAATGCATACCAAATAGAATATGATGTTTTACGTTAGAAAACGGTGACTTAATGTGCAATGCTTCAGAATCTAGATGAAATTTGTGCGGGGTAGATTCTGACTCTCGACTGGTTTCGGCGATGAGTATGTGATGCATCTAAGCTCAAAATACTTGATTTCCGAGGGCACAGTTATCCGGGTTCGCCAAAGTGGTAAAAAATCTATTCTCACATCGCTTGGTAGAGTGGGACGTAATTTTGTACTGCCAACCACTACAACAGACTTAAATCAAACGAGTTTACCTAGTGCGAAACTTGCTTTAGTCATCGTCGAAAATTATTGCCCACAGTAACTTCAGAAACCGCCTCGGAGAGTTGACTATCGTAAATCGTAATGAATCACACCATGTAGCACTCAAAATTTACAAGCTTTTGGGCGAGAAGGCTACCTAACACCTTTCATTCAACATTCTTAGGTTGAAATTGTACTATTCAACCTTGCTGGTGATGATTTCAATCTGATTGAAAAGTTAGATCCAGTCCTCAAAAGAACTTTGTATAAGCCGCACAACGCACCAAGTTGGACTAGAAATTCACATGCTCAATGGAAAACAATAAAAGTGAAGTTAAGGTTACCAGCTTGGTAGATCGGGTATTTGAAAGCCGAGTAAAGCAACAGGAGAGCAAGTAAAGCAACAGGAGAGCAAGGAAACCAAGCGAGTCGCCGATTCTTGCGTGGGCTGTCCCACGAGCATTACGCAACACGCCAGTTTGTCAAAAGACCGTTTCTTTAGGAATCCAGAAAGCCCATCTGATTATCCCGTCCAAATTCAGCAAATAACAGAGTTCTTCAAATAATAGCGGACTGTTTGTGAATGGTTTCAACGGACAACTCAATACTGTCCACAGTTAACCCATAAATGGACTAATTTAACAACCACGAAAAGCCGTCATCAATTTTAACGATGATTTTAGTGTTTATCAATGTTCGAGATCGGTACTGTCTCTAAAATATCCCATAGACCCTAACTCAGTCGTTATACAAACTAGTTCACCGGTCAGTCTTCATACCTTTGTCAGCTGATCGCCTCAATCCATCTCCAACCACACCTATCTCGAACAACAGCGCACCCGTAGGCAGATGACAGGCAGGAGAATGCCTAATCCAACCACCTTAATCCATTTAGGTTTGACATTTTTTAAGGCTAAAACCTAAGGTCCATTACTTAACGCCCCAACTCTGAGTTACTGAAATAATTCCACCATCACGTTTTACCAGTACTAAAAAGACAACAGCGTTGAGCATCGAAGATCGTCGCACATCTGCCTTCAATGGCCAGGTCTCCGAACGCCATAGCAGGACCGATCTTTCTGCTACAGTGCATATTCGACCCTTGATCGATTTAACGGATATTATGTCGACTACAACAATGCTTAAAATTACTAGACATTTATCGGGCCCCCTGCAAACGCAGCGGTGCTTAGTTTGACGTGTGGTCACCTGGATTAATACAACTACCGGATTTATTTACCTCAAGAAACAATTCTCCTGAAAAGATAAGGTTCAGTTTCCACCTAACCCAGTTCCGCAACAGCATTTCGCGATTTGGAGATACAAAAAGCACATCAAAAATAGCTGCATTACCGTTCGGGCGACGAACAATTGCAACTTAAATGAAGCTTCGTTGAGCACTCCAACACCGACAGCATTTTCCATATCAGCAATTCATTGTTGGGCGAAATACCGATGCCAATATTCTCACCTGAGAATAGCATATTTGCTATAAACAACGCCTTTGCAAAGCTGAAAACAAACCGGGGGAGAGAACAACCTGAATTCACACTTCTCATGGTGGATTTGAGCGAAAGATGCCCATAGTAAGGATTTGGTTGCAAAACAATAACGAATTACGCTGGTATACCCATCACACCTTACTAAATAAGCAGCGGGTAAAGCCCATAATTTTAAATGTAATGCATACCGAATATATTCCTGCGTGATTATCCCGTGTAAGGAGCGATTCACACCACTCCATAGGACGGGAGTTTTTTCACGTATTCCCCGGGAGTTCCGTTAATCCCGATACTAAGACGTCATCATCTTTGAAAATGCGCGAGGTTAACTCATCTGATTCGGTAATCTTACGCGTTTCACGAAAATCTATTGCCCTGATGATCTCGGTTTCCGATGGAGACCTGATGCGTAAATGCGTTATTTCACTCGCAGATCAGCTTGATTGCTAATTAAAATGTTCCCTCAACGCTGTAAACGACGATCTTCGCAGGAAATCCGCAAACCGTCTCATAGCTCAATCATCTCACTACCCGATTCTCGCGAACCGATACTCTGAATCAGTTAAGAAAAATTGAAGCTATTGCTGATGGCCGCAGCCTTCTCTGTTTTCCTGCGTGTCCTTATCCAACAATGCTTACGGCCATCTATCAGGTTTTTGATCAGATGACACTCCCAGGCTTTGTGCATCGCGTAGAGTGTGGCATTCAGGTCACGGATCCGTGAGACCCTACACGAACTTCCACATCATTTCGGACTTGCATCGAAATTTCCCAAAACGAAATGAAGATATACGCATGTGAACTCGCAAAACCAGTACCTACGCCCAAACCTACTTGCGTGTATCGAATCACGGTTCAGGCCCATGTGAAAAAGATTCCGCAAACCGACTGGGCAGATGTTCCGGTTAATCTGAGCAAATTTGAATTAATCCCAAAATCACGCGAAAAATTAAGTGTAGCAAGTGATTTCGAAGATATTCATCGTTCGCGAAGCCCGCATATCCTGAAGCACTGCTTAAAGTCTTCTTCTGCATTCCGGACTTAGTTAACCCACTCTCAATGTTCGCACGGATTGTGTCCATTTGTTGTCACTGGCAGCGCAGAAAAATCCTACTGGAATTCACGTTAGTGATTATCTTCTGGAATCAGTTGTGCAGAACAAGCGGTTTTCCGTGCTGGTATGATTAAGGGATAGGTTCAAAAAAGCGACCAATGAACAAATCTTGCTTTGAGTCCACAATTAACGACAATTTCTGACGTATCCATATTGTCAGGGGCCAGTGGCAAGGTGGGGAATTTGAGCTCGACACTGTGAGAACTAAAGAGGGCGCCAAATCGGCCGATACGTCTGCCTAATTTGCCCTTGGTCTCAGCAAATCTGCATAGTCGTTGAAAGCGTAGAGAGAAATGACGAGCTTTCCAATTGGCTATTTCTGACCTCCCTAGAACCATCGAAGAGAGTTGAAAGTAACCTATTAATAACTGGGAGCCAGTTCAATAACAACCTCCGTCAACGTAGTCGAAGCGATCTCGGTCCCAGCATAGCCATGAGTAATAAAAATACAATCAGTAGGCAACTGTAAGAGGAATCGGGCAATGGATTTTGCATATGGGCTACGAAGATCAATTAAGGAAGTGGGACCTCGTATGCGCGTCTCGGGGACGCGCAGTATATCCACCTTTAAATTTTCAAGGGCTCCGGCGAGTATCAAGAAATCTGAAATCTCATTGAAGAGACACCAGCAAGATGCTATTCACCATTCAATCAACTCAAAGCCGAGTATTCCATTGACATTAACCAGTGATAAGACGCAATATCCCACGCACCAGTGCGGTTGCGATAAATATATCCATGAACCAACCGTCTCATCACATGCCACTTTCCATATTCGTTTTTCGACCAGTAATACTACCTACGTTTCACACCAGCTTACCAACCTGATAACCGTTGATAAGTGGTTATCCAACTCAGTCAATCACATCCGTCCATTACACTGGGCAACCAGTAACAACGCTATGTGACCATCTGTTCGCATTTCATAAGTTATTGATTTCGTGCATCATTTGGAAAGGCTTCCATGGTTGGGCATGGTTACTTTCTGACTGAAAATTGGACAGTCGGAGTCACTCACAATAGCTGGTGTGCGAACGTTCAAGATGGCCAAGTGAAAGCGAACGGTTTGGCTTACTAAGTGCGTTCCATTTATATCCTGCCCTTCGACTAGTACTACTTTCAGATAATCTTTCAGAGCTGCAACCATCAGCGGTAACCCCGCATTGTTTTTATATCGGTGGTACATCATTCTGTATTTCGCTGATTATCTCATTAAAAGCTCATGGACACCGGAAGCTCAGAAAGTTGCGTCGCAGTTTCTGTTACCGAGAGCTAAACGTGGCAAGTGAAGTCCTGCAACCCAATAAGAATGGCCGTTTGATTAGTCATGCTCTCGGTCACTGCTCCGTCAGCCTGAAGTACAGGGATCAAAAGTATCTACGGATCAAATTCTCCGTTCTTTCGAGCTTCTGCACAGATATGGACCACGACTTCCTCAAACTCCGCGCCGTTCAAATTCATTTTCGATGCAATGAATCTATGACGGCTACTGATATAAGGGCTCCTTCGCTGTTCGGTGACTCCGTCGCTAACCGATCGTTGCTAAGCCTCGACACCATTCCGCTTCGGACGAATTGTTTATTAGTTCAAAGTTCAAAGTCACCTCAGGGGACCAGTCGTCGGACCATCCAACTCCTCTTGGAAGCCCCAGAACCTAGTGATAATGAATGAGTACCACAAAAGATGAATAGTCATTGCTTATAGTCAAACCACCAATTAATATATTTGAACGCTTATCCCATGCACGACGTTCGGAGTGGCTAACGGAGTAACATGTTACCAACGAGTGATTAGTGAACTAATTCCAACCGAAAAACTAGATGCAGCTTTCGCTTATGTTGACTCCGTAGAAGTCCGTTGGAATACCAAAGAAGTACACGATAATAACCTAGGTGAACTCTTGGGAGTTGCCAAAAAGTACAACACTGCATTCAACGGAAACGAGAAAGGAATCCGCATTAGTCAAGTTCCTGTCCTGGGATATGGAATCTACAGAGGATCTATTAGACCAGATCCCGATCGTCTTCAGCCTCTCCGACCCCAAATTTAGGATCTCAGCAGCACACAGTACTGGATATTGCATCTTTCTGACAAGATTTATCCCACGGTCAGTAGCAATGATTTCTTCCTTTCGGCCGTGGTTTTCAATCATTTTGAACAAGTGAAGAGAGAAACCGACGATCCCATGATCGTTAAAATCGATAATAATTTCTTCGTCATAGAAACGGACGCCCCAGACATTAATGTTGCAGTTATTCTAAGTTGGAACGGAAACCTGGTAGCATTCTTTTCCAAGACTCTCACAATCCACAAACGAAATCACCCGGAAGTGGAAAATGAGGCCTGCGCCATCGTGAAGATCATTACGAAATGGAAGCATTATCTGGTTGGGACGCGACTTACACTCCAGCCGGATCAATATCCATTTCCCTCGTGTTCGATATATCGCATAAGGGGAAGATTGAAAACGACAAAAAGCAAAAAAGGTACACGATGCGCAGACACACGCCATACGTGTCCAAGCCACTGAAGGCAGTGTACAGTAATTGCCTTAGTCGAAGGACGACTGTGTCCACCCAACACAAGACGGCGCACCTCGTCGTCGCTACCCGAATATTCCAACCAGAATAGGGTAATGCTTCGGAGACATCAGTGGTCAAACACAGAAAGTCGCCGAGCATCCCCAACGCGAACAGGCCAGATATCGCAACTGTAAAGAACGCCATGAACTGTGGCAATGTGCACCCTTCCCTTGCGGGAAAGCCGGATTTCACGGCGGCTGTCTTTCGCAGTTCGTGACGAGACCTCACAAACACCTTTACCAGGTATGGTCAGGCATTTGACGTATTTGGGGCTGTTGACTACCTCCAACTGTTCATCACAAAGGTTGAGTGCTGGCACAGGCTGCTTACAGTCTTGAAGAAGTACCTTGCATTTTGAAGGTGCAAAGCACATAACACACCTGGATATCTCGATCCCCAAACGGTCTAACGCACGTGGAATTGCCCGTCATTCTGAAAGACGATGTCGTCGATATACTCCAATTCAAACTTTCTGAGAGGAATTCAACTCCACTGTTTAACGGGCCAGAACACCTTCTAATGACAGTTGAGTAGAATTGGAGATTTAGAGCACCCTTGCCGTACTCCAATGGAGACGAAGAAGGGTGGTCAAGGTTGGCCATAAGCCCTAACCCGACCTGATTTATGACAATACAACTCTGACAACCGAAACACTTCTCAGGTACTCCACTTCTCAACAAGCAGCATCACAATGCACACTTATCAACAGAGTCAAAGGCTGCACGAATATCTAAGGACATGATAACTGTTGGCCATTGAAACGCAAAACGTCGCTCTAACACCTGTGGGACGGTTGGGATTTGCTCGATGGACCTACGACTAGCGCGAAACCAAGCTTGCTCCTCACGAGTCTAATATTTACACGTTGTGCTACCTGGGAAGAATGATGGACAAAAACTCTTTTGAGGCCATTGGAGGCGGGCTAATATCCTATCGATTGGTGCAGTCATTGTGCAAGCCCCTTTTAAGGGTGGGAGAACAACCGATTCCCCCTCCCCACTAAGACATTCGAAAACAAAACTTGAAGTTCCCTGACTAATTCCATTCCTTCATCTTCAAATAGGACTAGGGAAAGGCCATCGAAACTGACTCTTTATGACATCCTAAGGCTCGAATTTTCCCCAGGATCCTCACCCCAGTCGGTAGATTTGTTGCAACAAGCCACCGGACGCTTGCCGGAATAGCTGCGGGAGGCCCTAAAGCTGAGGGGCATACAAAATGTCGCTGCTGGTTGTGGATAGGCAAACAGTCTGCTTCACAGGTCGTTTCGCCCACACCCAATGCTCTCCTGCCGACAGCTCATACGAGGTGAAACAGCTTACGGTAGTTCCCCATGGCGGCAGCATGTTCCATCTCCAGTGTTCGTTTGGACCACCAGATCTCGCAACCCCCACGCACGCTTGCGTCAACTTCACGTTTCGTTAAGAGCCGTGCTTCATTATGCTCGCTACCAACGGGAATGGCCTGGCGTGTGTCAAGAAGGCGCAGGGACTTAACAGAAATCCAGTGTCACAACACGCTGGATCAGGTCACAATTAACTAAGCTAGCAGAATGTAGGACATTCTTGGGAAGCGACCAGTGCTCATCGCAGAGTGCGTTTTTCGAGCCCACCAAAGCACACGGAAAGCTTAGTGCAAACTAACGGCTGGTTGAAGTCGAAGGCAGTGCTCCACTACGATCAGCAATCTTGTACACAGCCCTGTAATTTCTAGATAATAGCTATGCGGTCGATTTGGATCCACCATTGACTCAAAGGGGACAGATGCCAGGTGACGCACCGGCGATTGGAAGGTGCATTTCCATTCTGGGAACTATAAATTCGAGAAATTTACCGATCGTTGCTCGCTCATCTGCCCATTCAGCCTCATCCATGTTTAATAAAGGGTGTTCAATGTGTGATGAAATCCAGGAAGTTCGTCAGAATTGGAGTGCCGCAGTCTGGGTCGATGCTCACAGGTAAAATCATATTCCTTTAGTTTCTCTTTTCACCTCGCCACTTGGCCTTCACAGTCCCTAAAGTTGTTCAATCACTGTATTGAATAATGGTCTATTCTGGCGTCAAGCAGCTTTCGCAAGGGATGTGGTCCTAAATAGTTAACAAAGTAAACTAGCGGCAGAAGCTCTTTCCTCGTTGTGCTATAC
>LUCM01008127.1:186433-207362 GCA_008360955.1 Fasciolopsis buskii
ATATATATATATATATATATATATATATATATATATATATATATATATACCTCGGTCTTGTGCCACCGGAGTTGTGATGAAAGAGGTTACCAATAAGCGACGGAAATGAAGGAAAAATAAATGTTGCTTAGGGCTCATCGCACACGCTGGCTTTTCCGTTCTCCATCTCCACGTCATTAGGTGTACGTCCGGATCTCCAAACCGAAGTAGACGATTAACTCAGGGAGCCCTGCTACGATCCTTTGACCAAAGAGTCTAAGCCGCAAGACAATGGAACGATCTGGGGACCTCGTAACCCACTGCGGATCGGTGACTGGTTGCTCTTTTCATGCGCTCCTCGAACAGTGATGAACATGTTGAGCTCCCCATAAGCCTCCCCACCTCAGATGTCAGTGGACAGAGGCGTATGCCTCATACGCTCTTTTGGAATCAGGATCTATCCACCTCTCTGATCGTAGTTGTTGAAATCTGTACTCGACAGAGTAAATGTTTGATCCGCGCATCCCTTACTGCCGCGCCCATAGTCCCGTGTTAATGTTAGCTATTGCATGGGTAAATCTTGAGTACTATGGGATGGGAGCACACTGTCCTCCGAGGCCCACATCATCATATGATAAAATTGACAGCCATGGTTCTGAAACTAGTGGTGGTTTTGTATCACCTAGGGTTTCAGTATGCCAGGCGTGGTAACTAGCGAGTAAGTGACTGATGGCTGTTTACGACCAATAAGTATTTTAATGCACTATGTGACAACTGGTTTCTAGTTGCTTTTCTTTCCATTAACCTTTTACTAATTGATCCTACTGTCTCACACAGTAACTTAGATGAAATTAAGCTGGATCAAGGCAAGCTTACTGAGGGAGGTTATAATGAAAATAAGTGGTTGGTCGTTCGCCGTTCAACTACCACTTATTATCGCATTTTCGCGATTTAATGTATGATGGATCCTTCACGCTCAAGTGGTACTGTCTTGTTGAATTATCAACAAGCTTTCTATCTGTGCCCTATGTATCACGGAGAACACCGACTGGGATTATGTGAAGTATTGCCCTCAGACATCGTTTGGAACATGTGCCTGGCACAGAAACGGATTTATGAGCCGTAGTGCCATGTTTATTCTTACTCTTATTGACCCGTTGTTTTTGTCGTATCATTGGAACATATATAGTTTTTGGTGTTATACGTCATTCTTGGACAAATTCATCAGCCGTAAAGCGGGATCATTTGATCAGTCATGAATAAGGTCAGATTATTTCATAGCCCCTCGGAAAGAACGAATGTCAGTGGTCCAGTGGATTAGCCACTTGTTACGGCAAAAGTCAGAGGTTCGAATGCCATGTCCACTGGCGACTTTGGTAGTAGGCGGATTTTAAGTGCATTTCGATTAGACAGTGTTTCTGTTTCTTCAATTCTTCAACGATATCGCATACCTCTTTTTCAGCCTAAGAGTAGAGTCTTCTTATCGGGAACGTTTGCCTGGAAAAATATCATTGATTTGCCATTCTGTTTCACAGAGTCCGCGGTGACAATGTCTGATGCATTTGTTTCTACAACCAAGGAGGTCTTCGGCTCAATGGTGACTGATATGGTGTTCTCCAAACAACACATTGCTTGGTAGAGCAAAGTATGATTTTGTGGTAGACTGGTTTTATTCGTGACGTGCGATATTCACCGATAATGTATAAACACCTATTTTAAGTTCCTACGTTTTATGTTATGGGGCAGAGCTAATTCTTTCAGTGTGTGCATTCTCTGGATCGAATCTAGGAAAAATTTTCGATATCTCAGACCCGAAAAGACTAATTTACCGCGTACGTTAAATGCTTTTGACCCGTTGAATGTCATACCGTATTTCTTCCCTACCTTAAGGGACTCTAGTTTTGACTATGCTGCTTCACCGTAGCTCTGCAGATAGCCCAGTTGTCTCGAAGTTTTCCGACCAATTCCATTCCTTCATCTTCAAATAGGACTAGGGAAAGGCCATCGAAACTGACTCTTTATGACATCCTAAGGCTCGAATTTTCCCCAGGATCCTCACCCCAGTCGGTAGATTTGTTGCAACAAGCCATCGGACGCTTGCCGGAATAGCTGCGGGAGGCCCTAAAGCTGAGGGGCATACAAAATGTCGCTGCTGGTTGTGGATAGGCAAACAGTCTGCTTCACAGGTCGTTTCGCCCACACCCAATGCTCTCCTGCCGACAGCTCATACGAGGTGAAACAGCTTACGGTAGTTCCCCATGGCGGCAGCATGTTCCATCTCCAGTGTTCGTTTGGACCACCAGATCTCGCAACCCCCACGCACGCTTGCGTCAACTTCACGTTTCGTTAAGAGCCGTGCTTCATTATGCTCGCTACCAACGGGAATGGCCTGGCGTGTGTCAAGAAGGCGCAGGGACTTAACAGAAATCCAGTGTCACAACACGCTGGATCAGGTCACAATTAACTAAGCTAGCAGAATGTAGGACATTCTTGGGAAGCAACCAGTGCTCATCGCAGAGTGCGTTTTTCGAGCCCACCAAAGCACACGGAAAGCTTAGTGCAAACTAACGGCTGGTTGAAGTCGAAGGCAGTGCTCCACTACGATCAGCAATCTTGTACACAGCCCTGTAATTTCTAGATAATAGCTATGCGGTCGATTTGGATCCACCATTGACTCAAAGGGGACAGATGCCAGGTGACGCACCGGCGATTGGAAGGTGCATTTCCATTCTGGGAACTATAAATTCGAGAAATTTACCGATCGTTGCTCGCTCNTCAATTCTTCAACGATATCGCATACCTCTTTTTCAGCCTAAGAGTAGAGTCTTCTTATCGGGAACGTTTGCCTGGAAAAATATCATTGATTTGCCATTCTGTTTCACAGAGTCCGCGGTGACAATGTCTGATGCATTTGTTTCTACAACCAAGGAGGTCTTCGGCTCAATGGTGACTGATATGGTGTTCTCCAAACAACACATTGCTTGGTAGAGCAAAGTATGATTTTGTGGTAGACTGGTTTTATTCGTGACGTGCGATATTCACCGATAATGTATAAACACCTATTTTAAGTTCCTACGTTTTATGTTATGGGGCAGAGCTAATTCTTTCAGTGTGTGCATTCTCTGGATCGAATCTAGGAAAAATTTTCGATATCTCAGACCCGAAAAGACTAATTTACCGCGTACGTTAAATGCTTTTGACCCGTTGAATGTCATACCGTATTTCTTCCCTACCTTAAGGGACTCTAGTTTTGACTATGCTGCTTCACCGTAGCTCTGCAGATAGCCCAGTTGTCTCGAAGTTTTCCGACCAATTCCATTCCTTCATCTTCAAATAGGACTAGGGAAAGGCCATCGAAACTGACTCTTTATGACATCCTAAGGCTCGAATTTTCCCCAGGATCCTCACCCCAGTCGGTAGATTTGTTGCAACAAGCCACCGGACGCTTGCCGGAATAGCTGCGGGAGGCCCTAAAGCTGAGGGGCATACAAAATGTCGCTGCTGGTTGTGGATAGGCAAACAGTCTGCTTCACAGGTCGTTTCGCCCACACCCAATGCTCTCCTGCCGACAGCTCATACGAGGTGAAACAGCTTACGGTAGTTCCCCATGGCGGCAGCATGTTCCATCTCCAGTGTTCGTTTGGACCACCAGATCTCGCAACCCCCACGCACGCTTGCGTCAACTTCACGTTTCGTTAAGAGCCGTGCTTCATTATGCTCGCTACCAACGGGAATGGCCTGGCGTGTGTCAAGAAGGCGCAGGGACTTAACAGAAATCCAGTGTCACAACACGCTGGATCAGGTCACAATTAACTAAGCTAGCAGAATGTAGGACATTCTTGGGAAGCAACCAGTGCTCATCGCAGAGTGCGTTTTTCGAGCCCACCAAAGCACACGGAAAGCTTAGTGCAAACTAACGGCTGGTTGAAGTCGAAGGCAGTGCTCCACTACGATCAGCAATCTTGTACACAGCCCTGTAATTTCTAGATAATAGCTATGCGGTCGATTTGGATCCACCATTGACTCAAAGAGGACAGATGCCAGGTGGAGAACCGATGACTGGAACGTCTGAAGGTCGTACTGGCGATAAACAATCGATGGTCTGAGGACAGACCTAACAACCGTTCTTTGTTTTCAGGACGATGGGAATCGAAAACAAAAGAACTTCCTATATTCGCCTCATTCAAGGATAGCCGACCTACTTGTGCATTCATGTCTCCTGCCAAAATCACGATATCACACCGCTTCGCTGTACTTAAGAGACCATATTGCTTTTGATAGAAAGTGTCTGCATCTGGCCTGGAATCTGCTGACATGTACTTTGAGACGACAAACAAGTTGCGTTTATCAGAGCGACAGTTGTTTACTTTACACGAAGCTCTAGATCTCACTGTGTATAGCCGGCTGTTGACTGGGGTCCAGTCGAGCAGTGCAACCTCAGCGTTCTCGCTGAGAGCCACACCAATGAGGCCAACACCAGAGACCGGAACCTCAAGGTCCTCGAAAAGACGCACAGTACAAATATTTCCTCATAGTTGTTGAGGTGTATTTTAGTTTTACCTTTGCATTTGCTTGCCCGAATACACCAATAGGTCATTGTTAGCTGTTTTCATTATTCTTACATTTACACCGACAGCAGGTCCTCGTTCATGCCACAAGAACTAAATAACTGGATTTGCGGCACAGGGACCAGCAGAATTACACCTTACAATCCCCGGTCCAAAGGGCAAGCAGAGAGGCCGAACGGTATCCTACAGAGAAGGATAAATTCGGCGTCCAAGTCCAGAAACCTAGAGAACTGCGAGTGAGAAAAAACCATCTTGGTTTAGTTCACTGTATTCGTTACACTACATGAGCGCCTCTTCTCACACATGTGCATTTCAATACTCAGTTCCTCCTTAATAATCCAACCAAATGTTTATCAATTTCAGCCCTCAAACATCATCTACTTGTCGAATAAAGCCTAATATCTAGGTCTTCAATCTTCATACTTGGAGTTGCGGATGCTTCTGCTCAACCCTATGACACAACAATCGAAAAACGCCTTATTGAGACTACCCATAAGAAAGATCCTGGCTTTTGGACGAGCGGTACTTCGCGGCTGTCCAAATCGCAAAGGGGATTTTTCTTCGGGAACCCAAACTGGAGCCTCTGACTCAAAATTCTGATCCACAAGGGAGTGGGAATTAACCCAGCACGAAAAGGTAATCGAAGCCTGAGTGAGGAAGCTTCTTTGAGTCAGTCACTCAAAGTTTCATTAGTGTTCGCATGTTGATTTGCTTTCCTTAGTATGCGAACAACTATTCTGTGAGCCAGTTCAAATCTTTTGCGTCATGAACCCAAAGAAACAAACGGTGTGGGCTGGTGCCATAGTTTAGGCGGGCGACAGCTATCCAGTGAAATGCGGTGATTTCGACCGTCGTCGAGAGAACTCTCATGTATTCCATTTCCACGCCCATGTATGTCATTCCCAAATATTTCGGAATTATGTAAAAATCACTTGGAACTACGCCAAAACTAGCAGGAATAACTGTCCGGCTAGCCTAGTGAAATCTCGTACAGACCGGTCCGGAAGGTGAACCATCTCACATGAGGATATTCGAGCGTATTCAGCGGAAACTGCACTGATTATTCCCGCGTTGCCCTACAATTTAAGAGCAGATGTACGTGTGCCAAATATTGTTATACAGCGATACCATTTAATCAATTTTGATGTTTGACAAATCCAGAGGATATCAACCTGACTGAAAAAACGTGGAAAATGTTATGATATTGGTTTTTCCAAGTAAATAGATTTTTTCTCGTCCTTGTTCGTTGCTGTCGTTGGTCGTAAAAAATCAGATGTTTCCCAATCACCTAATTCTTTTAGACTGGGCTTTGCCCGACCCCAAACTCCTAACCTGTCCGGTATGACTGCATCTTCGGCTTGAGAAAGCTATTTTGCATAGCTGTTCGGGTCGAAGAGACATGGAAGCTACCGTACCACATAAAGGTGCAGTTCGGTGGTCGACAACTTCGCAGTTAGTCTCACTTCTGTTTTAGTTATGGCCGTGAAATTCACACACACACACACATACACACACGCAACAACAATAACGTGGACGTCTGATTTACCCCACCTCACACTCGAGCAAGATACTGTTTTTTTAATATGCACGTCTCAGCGCAAACTAGTGCAACATTCAACTAGACACTGCGTGGTAGCAATTGAAACAGTTGAGTGAAAAAGTGAGTGAGAGTGTAGGCCACTTGCTGGAGCGACAGTCAGAGTGAACAAATGAATCGCCACACCATATGGGAAGCAGTCGACGACTCAGGAGAATATTTAGACGCCAAAAGTCTGGTAACGCACCTCCTCCAATTTCTACTTTCCCACATACATTTTCTGCTCAAAAATCCAGTTTGGTGCAGAACAAAATACTAAAACAACTTGCTATCAGTTGGCACGTTTCTTAATGAGCTCAAGGAGTTCAGTTACTATGATTATCGATAATCAGTCTAGTTGGCTAAACCCTGATTCCAAACAAACCGCAAGCAGCGTACGAAGCATACAACTGTGTACTCACTTGTATCCGTGATGAACGGGTGCACTGGTGTTACGTATCGAATCACTCAACTCCCGATCAACACGACAAATTCTAATTCCGAACCCCTACAATAATCGCTCGGAGAGCCGAACACGCGAGAAAGAAGGCAGAAGACAAGACCTCTAGCTCAGCCGTATATTTGGTGCTGGACCAAAGGCGATTGTACAGTGAGCTTAGCTGGTCAGATAGAATATTAGGTCACCTCATTCATTCAAACAATAAATTGCGTATTTACTGTACAGCTTCGTCAAAAGTCCACTGACACGAATTCAGAGTTGAGGGCAGAATTTCGATATCTCAAAACGAGATGACTCTGAACAAAAATAACGAAAGATTCGAGATCTAAAGCATCGAATTATGAGAAAGGGAATTTTTCCAAACAACTGGCCACCCAGAATTTCTAGCTCCATCCCAAGGGTGCATGAGCTAAACAATCAGTCACCAGCTCCCAGTGGGCTACGTGACCCTCAAATAGTCCCGCTGCTTTGTGGATTAGACCATTAGGTCAAAGATTCGGAGCAGGGTCCCCTCAATCCACCCTCTACTTCGGCTTGGAGAACCAGACAGTAGCAAGCCCGCAGAAAAGCCATGGATACTGATGAACCGCCGATAATGTGGAAGCAGAAAAAGAACTAGCATGTGTTGTGAGCTTTACATGTTGTTTCATTTTCTTTCTCCTTTTTTGCCCACTGTTTTCATCCTTCGCCATGGTTTCGATGGCACACTGTCTGCATTCAAATTTGTGCAAAACATAATATGTATAAGCAGTTACTATGAATCATTTTAGTACAGACAGCCGAACCGGTTGACAAACCAACTTCTGGTTTACAACAAATTATTTACAAAAACAACCAAGTGCCAGATTACCCATCCACTTGTTTTACAGTGGTCTGATTGAACATATTGTAATACGATTAGTGTACGGATCGCTAGCCGTGAAAAGACCCGAAGTTTCTCGTAATCCAATAGAGAATATCAGAGGTTTAAATGAAACTGAAAAATATATAGCTTCTAGAACACCAGAAAGTGCAAGTAAGCTCATAAAAAACAGTTGAACAAACTGATTCAAAGTGAAAGAACAAGACATTTGCGACAAACCACCAGCACTTCTCGAAAATATTGAACAAAGTGATCCAACTTTGTGCATATCTCTGAGGGTATAAGGTCCTGGAGTACCCGTCAAATGTGATCTGTCATTCCATAGATTATTGGGACTAACGAAACAGGGCAAAATAGGCAATCACAAGTAAAAGCGTCAGCGAGGCAATGAAGTAACACATAAATCGACGGCTTCTTGTTAAATTTTTTGGTATCCCCATCACTTGGTAGAGTGTATTCGAGAGCATGCCGGAAGCCGTGTCCATAGAATTTTGCATCTGATCAAGAAACGTATTCTGCTCCTTGCTTTCCATTTCAATATCCTTCGCAAACTGGAAGATGAATCCACTCGGGAAGGATAATAATGGAAAAGGTTTACAGGATAAACAACAATGAAGAGGAAATCAGTATTATTTTGCATAGCAGACCTAGTGTATGCAGATTAATCTTCTCACTGGAACTTTTCAAGGTGCAGCGCTCAGTAAACACTCTCGAGAGCTGCAGCTCCATTTGAAATGTGCTTTGCACCTTCAAAGCGCTATTAGAAGACAGCAGTCCCGAACTTAACGTTGGGTGGATAGGGACTAACGATGGCCACAAAGTTGTGTAACGAGGTATGGTAGCACGGCAGTAGTGAGCATGCATATATTCAAGGCTCACGCGGCATATGATGGACTGAAGCAATTGTGAGGTTAGCCTGATATCTCCACGGAGCTGAAGGATCATCATCATCATCATCATCGTTCAGTGTCAAACAGCAAGGCAAGCCTCACCGATCGCTGCTTTTTCCCCACAGTTACGTTTCTTTAAAAAGAGTGGATATCCAAGAGGAACAGGGAGTGGACCCACGCAAGTGGAAGAAGATAAGATGTTGCTGTAGCCAACACACGGAACACAGTTTAACTGTATAAATGTACCTTCTCAATCACTCTGATTAGATAGAAAATGATAACACGATCCTCAATGTTCCCAATTCACTGCCAAATTTTTCAGTGTATCCTGTCAGCTAGTTCACGAGTCTTCCGGACCCCAACCAACAAGACATGAGATACCTACCATGCCTAAATTCATTATACATTTTCTCATTCCACATTGCTACGTCACCTGTTGACCTCTACATGGCTTTTTCCATTCTTTGGAAAGAACTCAAAGTTAAAGGATCGCGTGTAATGTGCTGCGTTATAGTTGCGAGTCATGGAATATTCGTCGTTTGCAGGTTTTCGGTCACCGAAGTAGTGTCACTACGACTGGATGGAGTGACCCGGTGAGTAATATGGAAGTTAGGAATCTAGTGTTAAGTCCCAGTTTTGAGAACATTTTATCTCAGCGTATGAGGCCAAGCAGACTTCGTTAGTTGGAGCAGGTGCTGTGTATGGCGAACATTCGCCTACTATACCATACCCTATTTTGCGTTTCTACCACGGAGTGAAAGAAGCCACGGGAGGTTAACATAAGACGCGGCAACATTGGATTAGAAAATGCATAGCGAAAATGGGTAAAGTAGGTGTCTCATGTCTTCGTGGTTGGGGTCCGAAAGATTCGTCGACTAGTTGGCTGAAGACAATGAAAGATACGGCAGTGAACCGTAAACAGTGGCGATACGGTCATTGTCTGTCAAATCAGTGACTGGTGTTTATACAACTAGACTGAGTTCCGCCTGTTGATTATTATAGCATTATTTTCTTTTCCCATCTCTATAGGTCCACTTCCTGCCCCCTTGGATTTTCATCCTTTTTATAGCAAGGTATAAATCTGGGAGAAAGGCAGCGGCCATTGGGGCTTACCCGATTATTTAACGACGAACTACGATAGTGCTGAACTTTCAGACGAAAGTCCAGAACTTTTTATTCTTAGCAGTATGTTTTGCACACGGATGAATGAACAAGACTGCCCCGGAAGCACAAGACTCGTTTTGCGCCTATTGCCGCTCTTCAGGTATGCGTACCCGATACTGTCCTGTCCAACCATCCCTATACTAGTATGCGCCTCTTAGTTTCTCACTAGAATCTCATTTGAATTGTTAGGAGTATGAATGTGTGATAAGTCCATTTAAGAATCATATGGTGGTTCCACGGAGGATTTTCGTCGGTTAGGCAAAGCTAACATTCAGAAATTCCCCGAGGAATCACCATGTGATTCTTAAATGGACTTATCACACATTCATACTCCTAACAATTCAAATGAGATTCTAGTGAGAAACTAAGAAAGGCGCATACTAGTATAGGGATGGTTGGACAGGACAGTATCGGGTACGCATACCTGAAGAGCGGCAATAGACGCAAAACGAGTCGTGTGCTTCCGAGGCAATCTTACTCATTAATCCGCATTAGAAACACTACTGGGAAGAAAAACCAACAGTTTCGGGCCTTTTGTACCCTTTCTGAAAGTTGCCCTTGCCTGGTCGTCGAAAATCCTCCGACGAATCATCATGTGCTTCCTAAGTGGACTTATCATCCATTCACGCTCCTTACGATTCAAACGAGATTCTAGTGAGAAAGTCTAGAAATGGCCAAAATATGTGAACATAACTAAAAAGGTATTGGATAAGAATTTCCTGCTTCACCTTTCTTTCGCTGTACGTGTCATCGGCCAGCAACTGCACTTACAGACACGTAGAGCTGTTAGTAGAAAAACGCTCAAATAAACCTGAGTACCAACTAAATCTAAGTGGTCAACGTTTAATAATACGCTCGAAGCATGACTGCAGTGAAAGCATCACGCTCCACTAGGGGAGCGGGCAGCAACCATGACTCTGAAGCTTGGAGTGGCACAGAATCTCATAAGCTCTTAATAGGTCAGGTTTGCTAACTAGCCGAGCAGAAGTGAATTGATAAATCTGGCTCTGGAACCTCTAGAACCTAAGAGGAAAAACTCTTAATTCCATCCTCGAGAAGCCAAAAATCTAAAATTCGAGGGAAAAGTCAATGAAACTCTAGCCGCCTAACCGTATGAACCAATTAATGTGGCTGAGAGTGTGGACAACGGCAACAACACCAAATGCCCTGGCACGAGCACATTACTTCGGGTCAGGCAGTACAAAAAGAGAGGTTACCCTATTCTTTGTTATGTCTAATTTGCGCCGATGTGCCAACCTGGTGGTTTACAAAGAGTAATAAGTTTCCAGCTTCCGGCTACTTAGTTGTAGTGGAGACAGTGAGAAGAATGCCGCGTGCAATAGAGGTTGCGGCCTTAACCGCTTGCTCAATTTGTTTGTTTGGTGGAGTTATCGCATGACTCCTATAACAGCGGCCAACTGCCACATTGTATCAGAGTTTCTCTAGCACAGCACATAGCAATGGAAGTACTTTCATTCTTCGGAAATGGAGGTCACCGGGAAGGTGTTCTCAAAACGCACGAGGCAGCTGGACCAGAAGGGCTGTCCCAGGTCATTGTTCAAATTTGAAGTTTACACTTCCGAATTAACGGAATTCTTCTGATGGATTTCGGTAGAGCAAAAATACCTTGGAACATGGCCTGAATCAGTGGCTGTACCGACTTACAAAAAAGGTGGCAGAACATCATGGGGAAATCATAGAGGAATCGCCACCATGTACTTCGGCATCTCCAGCGAATTGCGTGGGAGTGTTTTGGACCCCAGTCACAAGGACGCGCGGCACCTGACTCAACCGATCCAGCTGTAAAGCTTCACACTAAATTCTTTGACGTCATCTGTTGGACTCTACGTGGCTTTTCCAGTCTCAGTAGACGGAATGAAAGCGGCACCGTATGGCTAACTTGTATTTGCCATACGGCGTAAGAACACTCTCCGAACACGTGCCGAGTACTGCATTCCCAATAGTGTCGTTGTTATCGCGTGTCATATTAGATGACGTGATAACTGTAACATACAAGTTGTGAGATGCCACATTGCACTTCGCTGTGTAAGTGTTAATGCTTACTGATGCGTCTACTGGGCTTCGACCAACGCTGGTTTAGTTTTTTAATGTCCACTGCAGTTCGTGACGCGAAAACCCCATCAAATACTATTGTTCCGCAGTCAGCGCATTACACTAATGGTGTGCAACAAACATTCGGATGGATTACTATATTCCTTTATGCAGGGCGCGTCACAAAAGTATTCTGCCTTTTTTTAAGCAAAACTAGCACAAAGTACTAATAACTTACTGACTTCAAAAGGGACACTTTGTAGGAAAGATTGTCAGCCAGCCGATTGTTCTCCTGTTCTAGAAGTAACTGGTTGGACGTCATCTCGCCCTCCCTGCAAACTGGTGTCCAGATTGTGGCCTTCGCAAGGTTTCAGTTGCAGTTAGATTGCAAGACTTTATGGCGAGATGCTTGGTTGTCCGGATTCTTTCACCGAAAATTCCTGGAATCAAACGATTCTACGAAAATTGGAGGAGAAAGCCATATTCAGTCCCTGTGGTTCAAATGTGAATCGCGTTTGTGAATCTTGCCTGCCATTCCCACCATAATTGTAAGAGCGAAATTTATGACGTAATCCTCTCGACCATCCTCCTCAGCTCTGTATTTCACACACTGCTGAAGTACGACTCCGACTGAAATGTTTGAGGCGTCGATTAACAGAGTTATGAGCGCAGTAAGGTCCAGGTGGGCGAGTAGTACTATTTTGTTGATGGCATCCTTGATGGAAATGAAAGCCTATTCCGCAGCCTTGGGGAATGCGAACTTACGCTTTACACCCGGTAATAGGTCATTAATGGAGGTGCGCATTTATGCGCAATTAGGGATAAAACGCTGATAGGGCTTATCTAGACCCACAAATTGCCGAAATTGCCGACAATAATGAGACTCTGGTTAGTCTCGAATAAGAGTTACCTTATTCTGCAGTGAAATTATACTTGAGGATGACAGGATTTACCCTAAGCATGTGACACTGGGTTTTGCAGCGTTAATTGTTATTCCACGTTTGCTGAGGCGGTCGGAATGTACACGCAGGTGAGCGGAGTGTTGTCGCTTCCACTGGTTGACAACTAGAATATCGTCTACGTATACGAATTTACTCTCTAAACTGAGGGTGACTTAGTGCATTAAAACTTTGGATGCTTTGAGTCGCATTGCTGATCCCGAAAACATCCTCAACTTTTCGGTATATCTCTCTGCCATACGGGCATTTGGTTTTAAGCTCGAACTAAACCTATGCGGCTGAAGATCATGCAACCGAACAGTAACGAAGTGAGGTCATCCATATGAACAATAGAACACCTGTCGGAAACGGGAATCCCGATAATTGTTCTGTAGTCCCCACATGGTTGCCACAGGCCATTTAACTTGGAAGCCATGTGAAAGGGAAAGGCCGAAGGTCTACCGGAAGGTCGAATGATGCACAGTTTTACATGAGGTGGAGTTCTGTCTTGGTCAGACAGGGCTTGTCAGGAGTTAGGCGATGAGGCTGACAAAAATCTGGGGGAAATGTGGTCTCTATATGGCAGGTTACCCTTGTCTTGGCACCAAGAATTTGACCGGTGTGTGGCGGCATGCCCGAATAGTCGCGAAGTAGCTCGCCGTGAGGCTGATTAGCTGTCAGCTTCAGTAGTGAGGCGTGATTTGGTTGACGACGGCGCACGTGCCGGCCGCGTTCAGTGACTTTTGATGGTCCACTCTCTTCCTGTACCAAGCGTCGACTAGTAGGTCGAAATGCTGGGGAAAGTTTATGCCGATAACAGAATGCAGAACGTCGGCGACGGTAAACGCCTAACGAAATGTAATATTCAAACCTAGGTGGTGGATGAGGGAACGATGTCCATACGTGCAAATATTGGTACCGTTCACAGCCCGTAGCGTCTCCACCTGTGCGGCAGTCAAACTAAAGGGGTCACGGGATGTTACGCTAACCTCGCAAAGTATATCCACCAGGAATATTCTGTTATTCGTCAAGTCCTTGACGCTAAATGGGCGACAATTGGTAAACGGCCCAGTGTCGTTTACCGCGGCCACGGACCGGGAACCTGGTCTCCCTCTCTCTTAGTCGGTAACATACACCCGGGGGCACATCTTTTTGCTGAAGCTGTTATGATACTTACTGTAACCTTGCCGCAGATGGCAGGAAGGGTCGCATAGGAGAAGGGTCACTGGGACTGCTGCGACACGGACTGAACCGATCTCATCGCCGTCCTCTGTCGACTGATAGCCGCTGTAATGATGCCTCCATTCTCGTCAAAATGCTTGGTAGTTCGTCCCGTAAAGTTGCGGAGGCGGCCCTGGGGAACGAGAAAGTACCTAATGTTGAGACACCCGGGCTAAAGAGCGACATGACGTCAGCGATCTCTGCGGTCTCCCCAAATGAACACTTGCGAACAGCACTAAGCAAGAGAGGTAGATGTGGCGACGGCCGTTAAAGCCATCACTCGTTTAATATCAAGTAGTCTCGAAAAGTGCGCCTCTGAGACGCCTAATTTTCCGCGCTAGCTCTGAGAACATCTTAATCAACCCTTGAAGCAACTGCCGGATGCAGTGGTCCTTAGTAAGGAGAGTCAGAGTTATAGCTGTTTCTTACAACGCATCGTAGCCGGACGAAGATAATGTGAAGTACCTAACCTGAAGGGTTACATCTGGAGGAATACGGCCAACGACCCATTTAAAACGGCTGATGTCGCTAGTTAACCTGTAGCTCTCAAACTGCAGCTCAACTAAAGTAGACCGGAGTTGAGGGTCGGACGGCATGAACCACGGCATGTGAAGTGTTAAGGCCCCGACGGATGGTTCTAGTGACAGCTTTTGCTCCTCAGGCATGAAGCCGTATCTGAAAAAAGATGTGAGGAAAACGAGCTGAAAACTATCGACAAATAAAGCATCCAGTTCATATCAACAAACAAAAGGAATTTAAAACAGCATGCGGTAATATTTATCCGTGAAGAAAGGCCAAAAAGGGCGTAAGCAAAGAAGAGCAGAGACCAGCTTCGCCGGCGAATTACATCGGTCTCATCAATTTATAAGGCCGATTGTCCTAACGCGGATCTCATTACAAATGCTCGCCCTTAACGGCTGTGACCACCTGTGCGTCATCCTTACTCAGCTCTGTAAGGTTACATTACAGACATCCGTGACATTCGGCCGGTGCAACGATATGATATTTGGAAGCGGCGGAAGGTTGAGCATATTTCAACAGGGACGTGAGAGCGCAACGTGCCTGATCGGAGCGCAAATGGCGACCGCGCTTGGAGATCAACGTTCGGTTAAGCGAACGATTCGGAGAAACAAATCCATGTTCCGCAGCAAGAAGGAGCATTATCTTAATTTTTCTTTGTGAAAGGCCTAGTGAACATGAACTAAGGAAATGAACGCACTTGGAATGCTTGCCGTAAACCGAATTCTACAATCTGAGATGGCAACAGCTAAAAACTTTCTAATGAAAGCCAAACCGAACTGAATCGATACTTTTCTTTCAGAAACATAAGAACATATGCAGTATTTGAAGCTGCCGAGACCGGCCGACAACACGTGGTTCTGGACGCTCGAGGAGCTGGCAACCAAAATGTTGTCATATGCGCGGTGAACTAGGCTGACCATGGCCTTGCATATGTTGTGTGCATTTAGCACGTCTCCCCCCATGTGTTTCTTGTTGTTGATGCCATTAGCGAGAAAGGTCCACACTCACTTAATACTTCTGGTCATGACATTTTCGTGTCTTTTCTCTTTCGTTTGTGGCACTCTTAGATATTTTCGTTGCTACAAAGAGGTGGTAAACGGTGAGGTTCCTCGGTTATTCGTTGTTTGTTGATTAGAGACGCTACCGACGTGCTTGAGCCTCATCGCCGCTGGCTATTTCCTGTCCTCTGTCCAAGGAAGTTGCACAGTCCCACCAATAAGTGGCTTTCTGACGTTGGCTAACTCATGATTGCCATCCTTTTCCTCCACGATTGCCAGTAGCTAGTTCCACAGCTTTATCGTTCTCCTACAGAAGGCATATACCAGCGGCAGTTCAGCCGCATTTTAAATTTCACGTTAGTCCTACTCCGATAAATACATAAGGCTCCGTTTATTCTCGTTAGACTTTTGCCTAGGCTCTAAAAGCACATGATTATGCCTCGGAGAACATCTCGGATCGTGGTTACCGATTGGGGCTTAACCCAACGGGGGACCGCTCCCACACTAAGGCGACTGGGTGATGTTTATGTCCACTCCAGATGTGTAAATTCAGCAGCTGTATATAGGGAGTAGCCATCTTGCAGTGACCTGAAAATGACTGAAATATCCGAACTTAATAGGTCGATGCATATCAGCGTTGAGACGTTCAGTTTCAGTTCATTGCTACATTTTTATCAGTGTTGTTTGTTCGTATGGTCAAATGTCAGGTGCTTTTTTCCAGACTCCAATCGTGGTTGCGCACGGGTATCGTACAACAGCTTGAGGGTGTACCACAACCGGATGAACGAACGACTAGTATTACGTAAAACATTCAGATTCTATTTATGAGGCTGATTTTCTTTAACGAAGGAATGAACTCCCAGATAATGCTCATCATCGGTTGGACTAAGGACAGAACCCTGGATAGGGTTATTGTGTCCTGTATAATCCCCTGATATCCCACCTGCTTACGCGCGTATTTTTGATAATTCGCTTGAAACTGCCATGTTTCCGACTGACGACCGAGTGTGTTCAGGCCCTCATGCAATTGTTTCTGGTGATCTGGCTCCCTAGTAACTCACCAGAACTCCATACTCGCGTAGATTAGCCACGAAGACTTCAACACGTGTTAATTGGTTTGCGAGGACCAGGAACACGAGAGCCTCCAGGACGGAATCCTGAAGCACTACTGCCGGCCTCGCACCAGGAGGATTATAAGGTGGCCCGTGCCAATAAAACATTGAACAGATAGGAGGACCCCTTCCGGTAATTCTGTTGGGGGCGAGGAGCCCGCTGTTCACGTAATTGAATTGATGTCAATCGCTCTATGATCTTTCCCATTTCGTAGTCCGACTGGATCCCGGTCAACAGTCGTTTGTATGCTGTTCGGTTGGACACTTCTAAATGCCTTATTATGATTGGGAGTAAGCGTTTTTGGGGTATGAGTCGGTTACAACCCCTGGAAGCTCGCAGTATTCGGTCTGTGCTGAGGAAGTCCCCCACCCCGCCTCCTCAGTATGGAAGCGTTTTTATCGGAATGCGAGGACGAATGCGAATGCCCGACGCTTTCCAATGGGTTGGCTGATCTTTGGTAGGCTATCTGGTACAGACCCGTAGACTCATATTGCGCTTTGGTCCGTGCTCGGTTTTGTTTGCGCCTAGTCTTTGGTCACCAACACGAAAACCACGATCCCTGTACAGCTGATTCTAGACGATAATTGCTAACTTCACTTCCAGTTGGGGGTTTCAGTGTGGTTTTTGTCTCAAAAAATGCTTAGGGTCTGAGCCAACATTGGGAGCATATCAACGAAGCTCCGCACTCAGCGGCAACTGCCACTTAGTGCTCTGTGTCACATAAACCTCAGAAACGTTGGATATCCTTGATTTCAGTTGCCTTGATGAATGGTCGAAGACTGGTCTCCTCCATATGATACGCATGAATCGCTGAGGCAATGGCTAACGGAAGGCTTGAGAAATGACCGGAAGCATTGGGGGATAGGAAAATAAAAAGATTGCATCTATCGGAAGCAGTCGCAAACTTTACCGACTGATTAGGAACACTGGTCCACGGAAGCCAAGCGTAAGCCTGATGATTAAAGGATCCGACAGCACGCAAACTCTCAGGAGCGTCGAGTGGGACGTTGGTCAGAATACTTTAGAGAACAGGTCACTTGGCCCACCGCCACATTATGCCTTCCATTTATACCTGCAAGTAATCCAATGCAAGTAGATACCATACTATACCCTCCAGCCGAAATGTAGGTGGTCGGGGCGATAGGTTTTCTAAAAAAGGAATGAATAACTTGGCCAGATGGACCGTCTCCATCATTTTTCAGAAGGGTAGCAGAGTGTTAACATTAGAGTTGACAAAATTCCCGGGATCAAACTGGGAAAAGGGAAGGACTCCTAGGGATTGATGCGGATCGTTGACTGAAGTGTTTTGCAAGATGATAGGTCGCCGTGTGAAAACCATAGAAGAATTAGTTTGGCATGCATTGACTCCAAACTGCTCGTGGATATTATTCTCCACTGATAACTTGGTGCCTGAAAAGCATGTATGCATGAAAATCAAGTCGGTTTCTGACTCCGTCGAAGTTGTGTTGATGAAATATTATCTTTAATTTTAGAATATAGACACGCATTCCGTAGACTAACGGTCTCTGTCTTTTATGATCTGAAATCTGCATTTGATTCAATCGACCATGCAATCCTTCGGTTGCTATTTCTCGTTGAAAGTGTCGGAGAGGTTCATTTCACTTATGCAGTTTCTGTTTGCGAACAGCCGAATCCGAATCCGCGCTTACGAGATCTTTCACCCGAGTTCACTATGAGAAGTGATACTCGCCAGGGTTTTCTCTTTGTCGTTTGTGTATCTACTGAGACAGCCCTGTCCTCATGTGAGAATAGTGACATTAATATTCGCTGTGACAAGAATGTCTATATTTTGCACAAAGCTACGTACAGACCTTGTGCCATCTGAGTGATGGCTAAGGATGAAAACGAGGGAGGAAAACGGAAGTAAAAGAAGCGATGGGGAGTTTATTACACACGCCATCTCTTTAATTTTGCTTAATCGCATCATCGGCGACCTATCGGAATCCATGATTTCTCTGTGAGGTTTGTTCTGTCCGATGTCCAAACCGAAGAAGAATTGGACAGGGAACTGTCTGTCTAATGATATGAGAACGACGTTGGGCAGTTGAGTGAGAACCCAGATAAGTGTGGTGATAATGTATGTATGTTTTGGATGCATTTTGCACCCTCGATGTGTGAAGTGCTGTTGGATGAGCTAGAAACCGATCTCTGTTCTTTCAAAGAGAGATTCGAGTAATGCGGATAGATTTCGGTACTTGGATGGTTGTATCTCTTCTGGCGGTAGTAAATCAGATCAAGTATCTTCATGTATACAAAAGGCTTTGTTGGTATTTACCATGTTGAGGCGCCTTTATCATTGGCGCGCTATGCAGTCCAGAAACATGATCGTTGAGGGTAGTAAATGAGAGAAGGCTTTAGGCTTTGAACGCCGTTGTTGTATTAGTATTGGTGGACTATAGGGCGCAAAGTTTCTGAGGAACTCAGAGGTCATCATCATCATCATCGTTCAGCGTTAAACAGCAAGAAATGCCTCATTGACTGCTGCCTTTTCCCCATATTTACGTCTCTGCGAGAAAAGTGAATATTCAAGGGGAACACGGGGTGGACCTGTACATGCGGGGAAAAATAAGGATGCCGGTGGAGCCAACACACGAAACACAGTCTAACTGCACAAACGCATTCTTTCAATCATTGTGATTCGATAGAAAATGACAACACGATCGCCACTGTTCACGGTTTACTGCCTTATTCATCAACGTCTCCAGCCACCTAGTTGACAAGTCTTTCGGACCTCAACCACGAGGACGTGAGACACCTACTTTAACTGAGTTCGTTGTACATTTTCTCATCCCACTTTGCCACGTCATCTGTTGGCCTCCACATGGCTTCTTCCATTCCTTAAGAGGACACAAAATAGAGCACGACTTAGTAGACTAGTGTTCGTCATACGCAACACGTGACCCAACCAGCGTAGTCTACTAAGTTTCATACGCTGAAACAAGCTATTCTCAGAAGTGGCACCCAATACCAGATTCCTAACCTCAATATTACTCACCCGGTCACTCCATCCAATCCTAGCCATACTACGTAAACATCGGTTGTCGAAAACCTCCAACCGACGAATATCTGCCACACGCTTACTCCATGTTTCGCAACCATGCAGCAGAACTGACCGCACTGCGGCACAGTACACACGACCTTTCAAATTCAGTGAAATATCAGGCCGACGCCACAAGTGCTTCAATCCAGCGTAAACTGCACGAGCCTTGGATATACGCATACTTACCTCCAATTCCGAGCTACCATCGTTGGACACGCAGCTACCAAGGTAGGTGAAACGGTCCACAATCGTCAGCTCCTGTTACCGAAACAGCGTGGCGGGCGAACTTCGGTTAGTTGAAGTCCGTGTGCGATAGAATGAGAGCATCATTTCATGGTAAAACAAGACAAAGGGCTGCGAACTTTTGTAGGCTGGAGCACTTTTCAAAGATCAGTTCCGCGCGTTGGCCACACGCGGGTAAGACGTATTGGAGTCCGACGCTTTACAGCTTCGCTATGAACCCTTGGGACCGGTTTGTCACTTGATCCCCCCAACGGAAGTGGACCAGTTGCCAGTCGAATATTCGAGCTTATCTAAAGAGGAAAAGCCTGCCCGGTCCCGGGACGACCTTACACCCATTCGTTCTTCGAAATTGTGTTGAGAGTGCTTGATGAAATCATTTACCCTCGCTTTGCTTCCAGTTGATATTGAGGCGAGAGGCGATCCCGCCTATCTTTGGAGTGAGGTCACTGGATTAATGCCCATCTCCAAGAAAAGGGGCACACGACGTAACTGCAGGCAACTCATCCGTTGGGATAATTAATTCCCAGACTATTTGCTAAAGGTGTTAGCTTTCGATATTATGCTGCCCGCCGTTTGACAACCGATTCCGCCGAAGTAATTTCCGCCAACACGGCCGGGATTTCGGCCCAGGCTGTCGAGGTGCATTCGACCAGATAATTTCACTCTTCGACAGATTTTACTCGGAAACGCGCCCCACAACGCACCGACGGGCCCTTACGATCAATAGGTCTTCTCAACTTGAAAACGTTCTTGTCGGAACTCCTTATGGATCGCACGACAACTTAGCTCAGTGCTTCTCCCCAGGAAGGGTATGCCAACTAAGTTTGTGAAAACCTTGATTGCGAAGGCATTGTTACCTCGGCATTATTGCCTTTGGTCGCGTTGTAGGGTATTGTAAACTGCCATTTTCGATTTTCGGAACGACTAAATGCGTTCACAAGGGTATGTCCCATTCTCTCCTTCTCGTTTAACTTTCGTCATGGACGAGAGGTGATTGGAAAAAGCTTTAGAGAAGATCTCCGGCTAATAGGGAATCACTGGAGGTGGAGAAGAGCTATGCGGAACCCTAATTACGCAGGAACGAACGTCCTGTGTGCCTGTTCAGGTCTGTGGGACCATGGCAATCAAACGGGCACATAGAGTGCTTCCGAGATCGGCCTTGCTTCGGTTTGGCATTCTTGCTTTTGCAGTTCAAAGTGGCAAAGTACTGATTTACAAAAGAAACTGGACGGAACAAGCCAAGGCGGCCGAACTTGAGTACTTGGACTGGAGAGGAAGCTTG
>LUCM01008127.1:214227-240349 GCA_008360955.1 Fasciolopsis buskii
TATATATATATATATATATATATACCTCGGTCTTGTGCCACCGGAGTTGTGATGAAAGAGGTTACCAATAAGCGACGGAAATGAAGGAAAAATAAATGTTGCTTAGGGCTCATCGCACACGCTGGCTTTTCCGTTCTCCATCTCCACGTCATTAGGTGTACGTCCGGATCTCCAAACCGAAGTAGACGATTAACTCAGGGAGCCCTGCTACGATCCTTTGACCAAAGAGTCTAAGCCGCAAGACAATGGAACGATCTGGGGACCTCGTAACCCACTGCGGATCGGTGACTGGTTGCTCTTTTCATGCGCTCCTCGAACAGTGATGAACATGTTGAGCTCCCCATAAGCCTCCCCACCTCAGATGTCAGTGGACAGAGGCGTATGCCTCATACGCTCTTTTGGAATCAGGATCTATCCACCTCTCTGATCGTAGTTGTTGAAATCTGTACTCGACAGAGTAAATGTTTGATCCGCGCATCCCTTACTGCCGCGCCCATAGTCCCGTGTTAATGTTAGCTATTGCATGGGTAAATCTTGAGTACTATGGGATGGGAGCACACTGTCCTCCGAGGCCCACATCATCATATGATAAAATTGACAGCCATGGTTCTGAAACTAGTGGTGGTTTTGTATCACCTAGGGTTTCAGTATGCCAGGCGTGGTAACTAGCGAGTAAGTGACTGATGGCTGTTTACGACCAATAAGTATTTTAATGCACTATGTGACAACTGGTTTCTAGTTGCTTTTCTTTCCATTAACCTTTTACTAATTGATCCTACTGTCTCACACAGTAACTTAGATGAAATTAAGCTGGATCAAGGCAAGCTTACTGAGGGAGGTTATAATGAAAATAAGTGGTTGGTCGTTCGCCGTTCAACTACCACTTATTATCGCATTTTCGCGATTTAATGTATGATGGATCCTTCACGCTCAAGTGGTACTGTCTTGTTGAATTATCAACAAGCTTTCTATCTGTGCCCTATGTATCACGGAGAACACCGACTGGGATTATGTGAAGTATTGCCCTCAGACATCGTTTGGAACATGTGCCTGGCACAGAAACGGATTTATGAGCCGTAGTGCCATGTTTATTCTTACTCTTATTGACCCGTTGTTTTTGTCGTATCATTGGAACATATATAGTTTTTGGTGTTATACGTCATTCTTGGACAAATTCATCAGCCGTAAAGCGGGATCATTTGATCAGTCATGAATAAGGTCAGATTATTTCATAGCCCCTCGGAAAGAACGAATGTCAGTGGTCCAGTGGATTAGCCACTTGTCACGGCAAAAGTCAGAGGTTCGAATGCCATGTCCACTGGCGACTTTGGTAGTAGGCGGTAGTTTGTGGACGCCTGGTTCGTTGTCACACATGTCCTTGTGAGAATTTATATGGTTCTATACTGCCCCAAGTTTCAGGGTCACGTTTTCCGGTTCCCCTTCCCCCCTCATGTAAAAGGCCCTAGCGGCTACGGGGCTTGTTCATTCATTGTACACGTAATAAAAAATGGCGTCAGAAACAAGCCGCGTGGAATATGGATTAATTTTGCCCTCGGTTTTTCCTCGTCATGCTCGCCTCTGTGTTCCAGTATGTTAAGTCCCTCGCGTTTGATATTAGTCCCGAAGGAATTGACACTTTGGATATAGATCTTTTTCCACAGTTAGTTCAGTGTACCGTTTTGGGGCCAGTCACTGCTCTTGGTTCATTTTCGAGTCTTGGTCAGTCCGTTTAACGATGTCGTAGTGGAATTATATGTGAGAACGAAGCTTGTGTCTTCTCATTGCGTCTTCCTTTTTGATCTCTTAGCCGCCGTTGAACTTTACACAAATCCATAGCAAACTTCTACTGGAGTTAGCCTACACAGCAAGCTTAGTTCGCCAAAATGTACGGCCGGATAATCAAGGTCATCTGGTTAACCAACTTCTCGAATGCGCCAGATTAATACGTGTCCGCGTGGCTTCTGGTGCTGCGTGCATCCAACCGGTCTTGCAATCTTCAGGATCTACCAATCCGGTGATGGCGTTCTCTCCGGGAAAGTAGGTTTTGTTAGGTATATATATGTTCCTCCGAGATAATTTTGTCCATCCGTCCAGATACTACGGACCACTTCTATACATTCATATATATATATATATATATAAACTTATTAACTCAGTGTGCGCCTTCTCAACTCTCTCTCTCTCTCTCTATATATATATATATATATATAATAGCGTGGTTGAACTTTTAATAGAACAGTTACTGGATCTGTATTATTTTGATGGTATCACCTCTGTTAGCATCAATGCATGAATTCCTCCATGCGTTTAAAATTGACAGGGGCCTGCCCCTGTACTCATTTTTCATCACAATCAGTTGAAAGCACTCGATATCTTGAACTTACCTAAATAGAGAGGTTATAGACTAGGTCACATCATGAACTGTGGGAACCACAGTAGTGTTTGCTCAACTGCGACATGTGTATGAGGTATCTGATAAGGATAGTATCTCTGAATTGATAGTCTTTGATGCCTCTTTGAGTGTCTTCCATTTCTTTGGTCCCTTCCAATAATTAGCTCTCACCTATGGCTCCAAGAAGCTAAAATGCATTAACGGACCTATCTCGACAGAAAAAATCGACAAACGAGATAAATCAAATTGAGGATAAGCGGGGTCCAAAGATCTTGGTGAGGCAGTGTTCAACATGCGAAGACCGTTACCCCTTAGTAGGCGGATGCGATCTACTGTGCGATCCAACGGCTGTAAAGCAAATCTCTTGCATTACCAGGGCTGAATGGCTCCCTCCACTGAATTGCAAACGACCTCTCAGGAGGCCGCCGGAGTCTATGCCTCAACAAGCAGCTCACATTTGGTTGTCCAAAGACTAGAGGTACCCCACTGGATAAAAAAGTCGAGTGGCGCCGGGGACGTCTCTTGTGCGAATCACCTATAGAACTTCATGATCATATCTCCTAATCGTTCTGTTCCCTGTGCTACGGCAGTGTACCCTGCACTCCTTCGGTGGCCGGGGCGTCAAGAATGCGAACTGTGTCTCTCCACCTCCATATGACTTCCTAAGTAAGATGCTGGAACATGAAGGCGTTTCCGGACATCGGATGACGTTACTATGCACACGCCGCACGTCTGTCAGGTGTATGTTGCTTATTTATCGGAAGGCGATACCAGCAGTTGTAACGTCAAGGTTCCCGTCGAAAATAATTATTGGTTCTGTCACTGGTCCAGAGGCTACTAGTCTACGAAGAGTACCGGGGGATCTAAATCTCCTTACCAGTTCTGTTTTCCTTTCTTGGGAATTGATATCATCAGGAATCATTGTGATGCGCTTCAAGAGCCAAACCGTCAATCTTACCATGGTTGCGATCTGCACTCCAACTCTCCCGTCCAAATGTAACGTGAAGGATGAGTTCTACGACAGTCTTCAAACTGACAAACCGCGTCCCTAAGAGATTTTGTCAGTGGAGGGCCGCAGGTCATATCGCGGTGCTGATGCAGGTAACAGCGGCGGTTCCACCCAAAGCTTCGCCTTCGGCTGGCCACCCGCATAATGGCAACTCCCTCGAGGCATCTTAACATGGGACACTTTTAGTTCCAGGGAAAGACGGAAGCTTTAATGACAGGAACTGAACGTTGGTTCTCAACGGAAGTACCGACTTCACTCGAAGACACTGGACATAGTAGGATTAAGTAGCCGTGGATAAATTAATAATAACAGTGCAACTGGACGAAATGGCTACTTCGGGAACTAAAGTACGCAATTATAAAGGTTGGATATCTTCAGCTACCGTCCGTCTTTCTACTGTGGCTAAAAATTCCCACTTATCTCGCTGTCCGAAATACCAACACAGACGCGAAGCACTCCGGCCCCCAAGGGAAGGTCGCTACAATTATTGCGTGGAGCTAGCGAACACAATCTAAACCGCGACAAGTGCCCGTCACCTAGGATACCTCTTGCGTCTTACAATCAGTGTCCTACAAGTGACAATCCATTCGGCCTCTTTTGCGGGATTCTTCCCATGTGCTCATCTCGGACATGGGCGGCAAACTAACTAGATAGGTAGAACATTTCAGCCATCTGCTTGGTCCCTTGATAGACCGGTAGATATAGTTTCGATTTGTAACATCAATTGTGACCTTCCATCGTTAGAGGAAACAACTAGTGATCTGCCGTTTGAAGTCTGGGAAGACCTTAGATGAAGGCGGAATCCCGACGGAAATCTACATGTACTTTACGGTGGACACTGAACCATTTCATACTCCATTTCGATTGATTTGGTAAACCGAAAATTTCCACCTCAGAGTTGCTGCTATTTCCTGAACAGCGTGCGAAAACTGTATAGACATCCATCTGTCAGGCGTTGTTTCAGAAGCTTTCGCCCAGCTTGCGCTGAATCGAGACATGCACGCACCAGGGAGATTTCCACCCAGTGACTGCATCGACCACATATTTGTCCTTCTTAGGTTTCTGGAACACCGATAAAAATTCCAACTCCCCATCGCCGTATGGTTTATCGACTTTCGCGCTTTGTTCGATTTAGTGGATTGCGAGGGATTGTAAGAGGTAATGCTTACAGACGGCATTTCATCCAAACTAGCCACACTATTTTGGGACTAAAGCACATATTCGAGCTTACGATGAAATGTCTTGTCCATTCGAAATAGTTTAGAGTACGACAAGGGTGCTCGTTGTCTCTATTGTCGTTCAACTGTGTGGTCGTTTGGGTTATATAACGTGCAATGGATGGCTGTCTGAGTGTCTAAGTTTCTTCAAACTGTTATATTACGGGTTTTGTAGGCGACGTGGTGGCGCTCGAGGAGAACCTGAACGGTTTAACGAATGCGCATCGGAGATCGGTCGGGTAAAATACTACCAAAACCGAGATGTTTGTTAGGTCAGACTGTCATGAAAATCGAGTCCTGCAATCAAATGGTCAGACAGTGCAAGTTATCTCAAGCTTTAAATAACCTGGCTCCATCATCTTGCCAAATGGACAAGTCGCAGATAATGTGATACAGCGCATCAGCGCGGCCCAAACGGCGTTCCTACAACTGCACGACTCTTTGGCAATGGAACGAGATTAGTCTCAAAACCAAACGCAAGGCTTTTAATGCAGCAGTCCGAACATTCTTATTGTATGGCTGTGAAACCTGGCCATTAAGACCCCAAGGTATCAGATGATTGTTTTCTTATCACTGACGCCTCAGGCCTTTTTTAAAGATTAAGCAGATGCGACGGAACTTCCAACGGAACGATTCGCCCGTCTTACAGTGTACTTCCGACTTCGTCGATTACAATGGTTTGGACGCGTTCTTCGTAAATCTGATCGAACTAGAGTTGCCCTGGCACCATCACCACACAGGCTGGCATCGTCGACTAGGAGAGCAACTAAAAACCAGGCTGGATACCGTTTTCAAAAAACTCAACTTGGCTTCTGTTTAGTGTACGGTATTCGACAGTAGAAATCAAACAGGGTCGATATCTGCAAGGAACTTGCCGCTACTTCCCAAGCATTAGCAAGCACGATCGGAGACGTTCATGATGCTGGCTTTTCTTCTTTCGGGGGCCAGCCGCAGTAAAGTAATGAAAGTAAGTGAATGCACGTGGTATGCAATGATAAGCTTCATCTTCGCGCGTTTGATCCTTTTAGTCATTGTCTGGCTGTGGTACTGACTCTAGGCTGGGTTTGAGGACTCGTATTTCGCGAAGGTCTTCCTTTTCGTGCTCTTTTTGCTTATGCTAGAGAAGGCTGGAAGAAGCGACGCAGTAGTCGGATAAGAACTTGTGGGGAGAGTATGGAATTAACTTCGGTTACGGCTGTGATTGGTGCTTCCTGTCTTTTTCGTTGGAGTCCAGGGCACAAGGACTGTCGTTGATTGGTCACATTGAGGAATGTAGATCAATAATGAAAGGAGTGGCGAGGTTACCGTGAGGTTTGTCTCTTGACTTTGTGGCCCCATAGATAGTGAAAAGAACGAAATGAGTACAGTAAAATTGTCATAGATCGTTTTTGTCCCTTTCTGCCAATTGTTTACCTTAGTTAAATCACATCTTACTACGTGTTCAGTGTTATTGCTTTCGCACAGCATGAGATGGGTGCATATATTTTAAATGGTATTATGTGAGCAGTGATGTTTTTTCTTTCTTTCAGTCGCGTTGCTCTCGATAAACTTTCTCGGTTCTACGACGCATATGTAGCTTTTGTCGATTGGATCGACGATCTCTCGGTGGCTCAACTTCAAATGCCAGTTAGTGGTGTGGACAGTGTATCATCTCCTTCAGGATGTTCAATACGCGATCCAAATGCCACTATCAGTGATCGGGGGCATCGGTTGTTTGCACAACTAAAGAATACATCCCTCGTAAGTCATAAAAGTGATTTCAATTTTTCTCATGTTTTGCGGCTCACTCTTTTGGTGAAATGTTTGTTTTTTGGTTATATCTGGTCGTCAGTCACAAGCATCTCTAGAAATGAAGCTCCTTTTTCAGCCACTGGAAGTATCATGAGTACTGGGAATTTTGTTCCCAGGTACATATGCAGTGGAAGTTTATTCAACTACCTTTGCACTACTGTATAAGTGAGCGTTTCAAGACCATGTGCGTATTGCTTTTCTTTGGTTAACCCAGCAACTTCCTCAAACTCCTAATTCAGCCACACGAAGGTTCGAACTAACCATCCAAATAATTCTTAACTAGTGTCGTTATTCGCCTTTCTGAAGTTGCTAGTGAGCAGCTGTTGTTATGATCGTAGCGGGAATTCCAGACTGCTCATTTGAGAATTTCGACATTGAATCTTAGGCTTACAGGGTGTCTAAATACTGACACACTTCGTCCCATGCTTTGAGAGAATTCTCTTGCCTACAGTGCATCACAGAGGTTTCGATTGCAACCGGAAATCCTGGCATCCACAACGAATATGCGTACGCACGCATAATCACGTCACTCGTGAAGGAGGAGGAACGGGGATTAAGTCCGGACACTCCGTAGAATAGAACAGAAATCCAGGAATTTCCACACTGAACCATGCACAAATTCAATCTAATTCTTATACCATTGTATTCAACCCTTTTCTACGGCCTAAGATGTTCGATTCGTACTGAACTTATACTTAACTGAATTTATTGCTTTATATCTGATGTCATTTCGTAGCTTAACTCATTGTTTTCAAGGTTCTCACCAAGTCTCACCCTTTTGTGTTTCAGGCCGTATTCGATAGCCTCAAGGCGCACGGTTTTACTACACCTATTGATCCTGGTCTACTAGAAAGCCTTGTTCACCGAAGCACGCATATGCAGTGAGTCTAACCAGTATTTCCCTAACTCGTGACTCGTAGCTAGGGTGATTTTGATTTACCGTGATACGATCTGTTCGTTCTTCTGGCTGCATGGAGATCACAACATGTTACAACCGTCCGGTGCGACAAAAACGCAGTGGTGTGTCAGCACGTCGGTCGGTAATACGGTTCGATCATCGTGATTAATTAATTTTCATTCATTGTTACTATTCATTCTGGTCTCTCCACCATTTCGACCACTAATTTAAGGAAATGGAGTTAGGGCTGCTTTTTCGGCAGTCGGGGGGTTACTGTTGGTCGGGAGAAATCTCAGAACATTTTCCCCCCAACAGCACTCGGGCTGCGTTTTTCCAACAATGGATCAAGTAACGACGTTGCCTGGAGCGAGTTATTGACTCCTTCCGTTGGTCACATTTAACATTGACACTTCCTAAGTTCTTGCTGTTTTACCGTCTACTTCGTTCGTACCTGCAAATCTTATGAAGGCGTGCACTCGATCCGTGCTAGTAAGCAGAAATATGACGCCCCATATTTTGATTCTCATTCTCTTCCATACCCCCTCCTATCACGCAGCTTTTTTCCATTTTGCTCATTGACATTGCCTTCGTCATCGGATTTCATCTGCGAATGTTTTGCATCCGTTTTTGGGAGAGTTCCCTGATATTGGCAAGAAATGTAAGAAATAAATCACTTCCACGGTTGTCTCTTCTAAATGACGGTGCTTATAGGTCTTTATGTGGCAATAATCATTTTTCATTTACATTTTTATTATAGTAAAAAGATGGATGAATTCTTAATGATAAAACTGAATGATACTTAGGTTTTTTCAACTGGTCCTTTACGCACCCGCCAGGGACTGCCAACCCAACGGGACCAGTTCACCCTTACACACTCCACAAAAAGTTTCGGAAGATCCTAATCACTGCGCCATCATGACTGAGGCGGATCGTGCTTTGTTAGCCAAGCTGTGGTCTACTTTGGATGCTGCATTGAGTACTCAACGAACTCCACCACCGAAACCTCCATTGCCAGGTAACATATTGGACCAGTCGGCACAATTTACGGTTGATTCGATGAACTCCACCCCTCCATTACTGAAGTCCAGTCCGCTCGATGATCCGGAGTTCACGGCTTATTTGAGACTGCTGGCTGCAACAGTTCAACCCAACGGACAGGTCATTTCTGATGATTCCTTGGGGTGCGACACATCAACACGTCCACCAATTCCACCGAGTTTTGTGCGGCGGTCCAGGTTAGCTTTTCTATTCATGTTCTTCCCAGTTTGTTACTCCTTAGCTTGGTCGGTTAGTTCGATTGCTCCAGACCGATCTTAATCAAAGTATACAAACATTTGTGAGATTTCGAATTTAGGAAACTTTTATGCCTACTTATGAGTAGAGTAGCAGGGGCAGGTTTCGTGGTCACATGTTCACGGTGGTCTTGGATGTTGGTGACAACTTTCGTCCTCAGACTTGGGTTAACGGACTACACATTCCTTGAAAGACCATGGTCGTTAAACTGCGATTATCACTGGAGTGCCTGTGTTGAGCGATAGTAGCTCGGCAGTAGAAACAAACGCGTATATCGAAGGCTCGAGCGTCGTACGCTGGACAGAAGCACTTGTGGCGTCGGCTTGATATTTCCGTGAAGTTGAAAGGTCGTGTATATCGTGCCACAGTGCGCTCAGCTCTGTTGTACGGTTGCGAGAGGAGGAGTATGCGGTGGGAGATGTTCGTCGGTTGGATGTTTTCCACCACCGATATCTACGTAGTGTGGCTAGGATTGGATGGTGTGACCGGGTGAGTAATGTAGAAGTCAGGAATCTAGCACCAGGTGCTGGCTCCCAGAATACCTTGTTTCAGCGTCTGAAACTTAGTAGACTACGCTGGTCAGACTGTTCCTTGTGTTGACTAATGCAGCATTCTTATCTTTTCCCGCCTTTATAAGTCGAACTCATGTTCCCCTTGCTGTTTAACGCTGAACGATGATGAGTGGAGTGCTATCTACTCATCGCTCTTATCTGGATGCACAAGAGTGGAAAATGCTTAGCCCGTTAGTTCGGCGACCCGTTTATTAAGTCGACGAACGCTTTGGACTGCTGCTGCTGCTGTATTGTGGGTAAAAGTTATCTTCAACGAATCAGTGGCAAAACCCAGTACATGTTCGGAAGGCCTTCTCTGTTCATGTGCAGAGTATGCTCTTAATTCCAGTGCGTACAATGCGTACAGTGAAGTATTATTTCTCAGTGTTCTTTCATTCCCCTACCGGATCATGCTATACATCGATATTTTACACTCTGGCGTTATTCCAACATAGCCAAAATCTGTACAGTTACATGAAATCCGGTTCGTAAAATCCTGCCCTCTGGCCGTTTGACATTCTTCGGAACAACCTGGATCGTTGGTTAGCCAAATATGCGTAACCTGCTTCATTTGCGCGAGAGGTACGATAGAGTATGAGTCACTTCTTAGTTGACACTTTTCGTTCCTCATTGAACTAAATTCGACATTTCACTATCGACACAGCACAATACGCGTCGTACAATTTTCAATCCTGAATGTCATTCCTTCACCCAGGAAACAATCGTCATTCAGAACAACTTACCGCGATTTTTCATCTACCGCGTTGTTCCATCCGCCTCCACAGGACCTTTTTATGACATGGTTGTGACATGGATGTAATTAAAGGAGTATATGACATTGAAACTAGGACTCACTGCAGGCGAGGGGAGGACCGACAACCATGATCCTGAAACCTGGAGTGGCATAGGACCACGTGTAGTTTCATAACCTTCGGTTACCTCTCGTTTTTTTGTTACCCGCTAAAAGAAAACAGCCAATCATCTGCCCATCTTTCTTTTTCCAACACTTCTACTTTACTGTCAAGTTGTTATCGAACTACCAGATCCATTGTTGACTCGAATTGATACCATTTCCTCTTCACTTCTAATCTTCCATTTGGCTGTACGATTAACAAAACTAGGATCATGAAAAACGTCGGCTATGGAAATAAAAGAGCCAGGTTGTTAAAGTATGTCCGAGTTGCTGAAAAGCAGCGTGGTTATTGGGTGCGTGTCGAATGTTCGATATTTCGTTTGTGCACGCATTACCAATGCGCCCTGGCCACCAAGCTGTAGATCGATGCAGGTGGCGGCATTAAATCGTGTCAGATCGATGGTTAAATGCAGGATTTCCCATTAATTTCGCTTATGCATGCTGCGGATGATCTTTGCGTTTACAGCTTCTGTTAGCCGCATGACATTCTCCTGGTGTGAAGTTAAATGACAATGTCATCTCAGTTGCACTCGTTTCGCACTTTGCATCCACATTGGTTTCACCCGTTACGCGTTGGATTGCTCTCATGTTTGCAAGCCAGTTCGTTTTTCCCGATCAGCCGTTCCGTGTTTCTTTTTCAGCGTCGATTTGAATGCCCCAGACCGGCTTAATTTCCCGTTGGTCGATGCCTCTGATGCCAGTGACTCTGATTCACAACCAATTCCACTCTCCTCATCACACCGGTCCAACAGTGCTAGTTGGCTTTCGTCAGGTCACACATCCAGATTTTCGGAGTTCACCTCACCACTTAAATATCTATTCCACGATCCTGATCGTGAATCAGGCACGGATTTTTCTGTTGGCGACGTATCATTCCGGTTGGAATCGTCTCGCCGTAGACAAGTTGATTCGTGCACGGAAAATCGATGTTCGACAGAACAACCGGTAAATTCTCAGATTTTTTGTTCCTTTTGGTTCGTTGTTGGATTTCTTTATGAAAAAGTGATATGACGCACAGGATTTAACAAGTAGCAGTACCGTTTGGACTGAAGGCTGTTGACTTTCCAAGCCATATACCGTTTACTCGTCACAAATACGTTAGATTGGCCGGCGATGGCCAAGCAGATAAATTCGTGGCATTTGGACGTGAAGGTCGCGGGTTCGGGTCCTCGCACCGCCGGTCAACTTCCCCACTTGGCAGCTCTGCTGGGCGCGGCCCCCTTCCTGAAAATTGATGTATATTGTTGTTTCATTAATAATGGAAGTAAAACATAAAAGTCAGAAGACAAAGTTTCCACTCAAAATTTGTTGTTGATTTTATTCACTCTGACCAACTAATGAGTCACCTCAGACCATAATTTATCTAACTGCGTTGGCTCAGTAAATTCTCAACACCCGATTTCGCTCTTTAGTTCTTGGTAGCTCAATTGCTCGATGGTTTCGTCCATGAGTTGGATATCTCCGGAGCTTTGATTGCCGTATCTACACTCCCGGGAAGGTGTCGTTGTGTACTACCGGTTGATTGCCGGGGACGTGTTCGGGTACAATGCACCATGATGTTTTGTCAACCTGCGTGCCTCTGATGGCCCCTATGCAACTGTGCTGCAGCGTCTATGCTTGCGTTTAAATTCCGACGGGAATAACTACTTAGCGGTTAGATTATTGTTTCATGTAGTAAATAATTAAAAAACGCTTGCACTTCCACACAACCAAAAGTCGAATGACTTAGCTTGGTAGTGGGTGGGCGTCTCAGGTTCCGAGTCGACTACTCGCCCTGAACGCTTCACGAAATGCTCCCAAATGACCAGGGTCTCACGTAGCCTCACAAAGTCCTACGCACTGTCAGGGTGGTTTCATAAAAGTGCGAGGACGAAAAAGAATGCCCGGTGCCTGTCACCGGGTTGACTGGTCTTTGGTAACCAATCTAAGGGAGTTGATTAAACCTTGACTCCAAACCAAGTACATGCGACGTTCGAAGCATATGATTGTCTGCTCACCGGCCTCCGTGGTAAAGGGGTGTACTGGGCACCAGAGATTTCTAGCCTCATTCAAAGGGAATATGGACTGAGAAATCAGTCACCAGTGCCCAGTGGGTTGCGACGTCCTTAGATCGTCCCATTGTCTTGCGGAGGAGACCTTTTAGTCAAAGTCTCGAGTTAGGGCTGTCTAGGTTAGTCGCCTACTTCGATTTGGTCAACTAGGCAGTATCAAACCCACGGTAGAATCATGGGTCCGATGTGTGCACGGACCATGGTAACTGCATTTACAAGATCAGCTGCACGGACTGCTCAGCAGAATACGTTGGACAGACCTGTTGACCGTTGGGGGATAGGATCACGGAGCATAAACGAAAAGAGAAGTCCCGACCAACTGATAGAATTGCTTTATCAAAACTAGAACGCGGTTCACCAATCGCAATTCACGCTATAGCCGAAAGCCGCACAGTAGACTACGACAACTCCAAAGTCTTTCAACATGGATTTCGAACCTGCGCTGAACAGTTGTATGCAGAAGCCTTGCAAATCAGCGCCCACCTCAAATGAATCCACAGGAATGAGAGGATAGAAACTTCCAGCATTTGGACCAGACTATCGTCGTCAGTAAAAAAAGCACCCTGACACTCGGGGTAAGTTGCTGACCCAAGTTGACAATGACAATGAGAGCAAAAACCCGGTCTCCAAAATCCCCCTTACTGCCTAGGTTAAAACTAACACCTACCCACAAACTCACTCTCATACACATAAACGTGCGCGCACACACACTCAACTGCATGTGACCGGGACAAGCATCTCACATCCATGCACACAAAGAACCTTGTGATACCAGTTAACATATAACCACTACCCCAGATAATTTGATTGTAAACTCTGATTTGACAAAGGCTACCAAGGTTGCCGAAACGTCAGCCAGTTACACGTTCCACCGACAACGCTATGTTGCTGAAATAATAACCACACTCCCTATTACCCATAGCTGCTCTTTTCTAGATGACTTTAATCTGTCGACGGCTTTCTGTTCCTCAAGAAAAAATTGCAGTAGTTCGTGACATTTAATAATGCCGCCATTTAACACTAACCCCCTTGTGGTTTCGAAGACGGTTAAATGGATTTAAATGGATGTTCTCCGTATGTCCAATAATAATTAGGAACCATGAAAATAATGATAACGCCAATAATTGATTGCTCTTTCATCTGAATCTTTTCCCTGATCGTTTATTCTTCGCTCACTCTCACAATGAAATCAGTTCACATCAAACAACTCAACGCAGTGGTCCATTACGTATCCTCACAATCCGGCTAATCCATTGGACGATCACAATATGCAAGAGGACATCGCCATTGTGGCCATGCGTTTGCAACGTGCTCACTCCAGTTCGGAGATGGAACCGGTACTTTTACATGCATCTATATATGTGTGTGCGTGTGTTTGTTTCTGGTTGTTATTTTCATTCTCTTCGTATCTTTGCTTGTCTTGTTTCAGTAGCCTACCGGCTTGTCTACATGCTTCTTTTCACATTGCCCACTAACTAGTCGCCTTCACTTGGCCCTAATTGGTGTGTTTGTTTTCCATTAAGTACGTGACGTGCGGTGTTTACTCGGTTGGACGTAACGGTATAAAATAAGACGAAGTCGGGACTAAATAGGGAGCCTAGCCTCATGAGGTCGTAATCCGGCGAACTACACACATGTGCGACAGTTTATTAACAATCAGATTACGCTCTCTGAACTTGAGCGGGGAAAAAACGTGTCCATGTTTGTGTACACATGCATGGACTGCATTCACGTATGTGTGTATTCGCGCGCATTTCTTTCCTCATCCCATGCATACTGTAGGTCATCTTTTAACTCGAGTATCCTTGCTCATTAGAGTTTGCTGCTTACTGGCGACTACACGAAAAATAACGCAAGGTAAGATAATTAATGGGCTAATTAAGAACTTCACCGGTTTTGATAAAAATGTACCATAACTCTGGGGTAAGATGCAAGTTCTAACAGAATTAGAGTATTTTAGCTCACACCAGTACACACTAAGCACAGAACGAAGATGTTCAGTGGAATGGGGTCTTTAATTCGTTATTTCGGGTGGGCACAAGTCGGTTGACTATTCTGTCGTAAAATATTGGATATTTTTGCCGTCACTAGTTTTTCTTGGTCTTATCAACGAGGCTAACACGGAGAACGCAAATTTTCTTGTTCAGTTTGTTGTTCACTATGAGGGCAATTATGCTAAATTTCCCTGAATCGCTCGTTGCTTTTTATTCCTGGTCTTCGAAATCCTTTCCACACCGTATTTCATTTTCGTGCAGGGAGTTGATGAATCGTCTCGTGGTCGTCGATTTGTGTCCACGATTTGCGGCGATTTTGATTCTGATTTTGCGTCCAAACAAAACGAGAATCAACCGATCTACTTCTCGGAGATCAAAGCAGACACCGAGGACGATTCGGAACTGATTGAGGCCGATGGGAAGAAGTACAGGCGTCACTTTCAACGCCACATTATGATCGAAAGACATAAAGTCAAACAGGTTAGTCTCACTTCTGGAAGTATAGTTTTCATCCGGTCATACAGTTCGTACGACCGTTTTTAATTAAGAGTTTTAAGTTGGTCTCAAACATGGCACACTTGTTCCATTGGTAAATAACCTAAGGCTATACGTTAAGCATGGCCGTTTGAATTACATCATTCTTAAGCTGTTTTTTCACTTCTGCCTGGAAAGAATTAAACGAGTTTCTCTTGGTTTGTGGATCATTTTTTTCTGCCGTGGGCGGCCATTACTGCCTAGTCTATTTTACTCCTACTCTTGATTTATTCCTGCACGGCTCATCAAATCTAAATCTAAAATCGCAGTTGAAAATAACGTTTCAATTGCTGCCTGTCGTTTATTGCACAAGCGTTATTGTCCCGATAGATTGCCCCACAGTAGTAGTGAGTCGATATCCCCGTTCTCACGTGTGCGACTTACCTCAGTTGCGCATTTATTATGTGACTGTGTCGATTACCCGACGTACTGCACCCACCAGGATAATTCACCAAGGCTGCTCTGTGGCATCGTATGCTGACTTACTTGCTTGCACATCCAGAAGAGTTATACGCAATGGATTACATAACTAGGCGGAACCATTTTTCTTGACTAGTTGATTCAGGAAGATCGGAAGAAGTCCAGTCTTATTGAGCCACTGGATAGGCAATGTCTGATTCTGTGTGGTCGGCCAGGATTAGATATTGAACCTAATATCATCGGTAAAGAAGCTCCGTCTAGAACAATGTTAAATCAATTTGAGGGACCTGTGGCGTCGAGGATACATCCGGTTATCCATTTTCCACAGCAGCCGTAAGGTCTGTCCTACTATACGAGTTAGAAACATGAACGTTCAGGACCGAATATTTCCAAGGACTTTCAATATTTGGAGACCGTTGTATTCGTAGTAGTTAGTAATGGGATAGAGTGGAAGATTTTTTCAGGAATTCGAAGTTTGGGCCTAAATCGTTGGGTTTTAAAGATTCAGTCTCTGGAAAAGGCACTGAATTCGAACGGTTTAAAGTAGTTGGGACATGTTTCGCACACGTTCACAGAATGCCTGCCTCTTTGGGTGCTGTTGTGCGAGGTAGGTTATGTTTGGCAAGTGAATCAAGATGGCCAGTCAGTGACGTGGCAGAACAGGTATGAAAACCTTGGGCAATTGACTGGTCTGTGTAGGTCCACCTAGACCACCGGTTTGGTGTCCACGAGATCCACCGAAGTAATATTTGGAGATAATGGGTGATATGGCTCGGTGCTACAGTCTGTGGCGTTTTTCCGTTTGAAGCCTTTCTTCTTCTATATAGTTCTTCAACTTACTATTTTGCAGTCGATCTTTCATTTTTCCCCTTTTTTGTTTTAGCAGATAACCATGTGAGGTAGCAACCACAACCGGAGCACGTTGATGCACGGTTAATAGCTGCCCAAACTAAACTGAACTGATATATATATATATATATACATATAACACCACTGGAATCATGATGGGATAAGAAAACACGATTTGATAAGAGTCAACGAAAATTAATTTTATTTTGCTGATTCATCATTTATTCTGTCTCGTTTTTCGTTGAATATTCATTTTTGGTCCCAATCACCGCAAAATCAGGTGAAATGGTAATGTGAGCTACCAAGTTATTTCCAAATTTATTTTATGCCTTTTCGTTGACTGTTAACGGATTTCCATTGGAGCGTGCCCGCTGATAAAAGCCTTGGGACCAGAATTTTTCATCATCTCTTACTTTTCGAATGGGAATGAAGAAGTCTCGCAAAAGCTCTACTGATTACCTTTTTATAACGAAATTCTGAAAATTGGAAACCAATATCGGAACAAAGATTTTACCTTACCTCGGTTTTAATGAATTCGACTCAAGCTATTCCTCTCATCGTCGAAAGTATCCGATTCCTTATTGATTTTCCCCATTCGGACAACCCACATTTTTCGAACAGCTTCAAATTTTCGGCTACTGCTCGTATGATTTTCTACGCACATTCATAATCGCATTTCAGTCGATCGTAGTTTCCACATCATTATATGTGAATTAAAAATCGTCAAATAAATGTGTTCATTTATAAAAGGTTGCTGAAAAGTCAGCAATACACGTCTTCGATCGGTTTGAGTTCGGGTTATGCAGAGAAATATTACGGGACGATGTGAAGGAAATGTGGTGCTTGTCGAGGTTTGTGAGAGACTTTTTAAATCTTCGTTGTGTCAAGGACGAAACGGGTTCCAAGTGGAATCATCCTAAATTTGAAGACTAAATCTTAGTCAGATATTTTCCGTTAGAGCTGGAGAATAGCCAGAAATAGGAAGTTTAACTCGGTGGAATCTCGGTACCAATTCGAGATACTTTCTTTATTAACCATTGGGCGAAACCGTAATTCATACATCTGAAGACGAGAAATCCTGTTCACTCACCACTGACTAGAAAATACAAATGGACACCATACTGCACCAAGGTAATATGACCATTCATGTTCCATGTAATCTAAAGTTGGCGTTCCTTGGAATCGAAGTCACATGAGATGCAAAAATACCCTTAGGGGTAATTCTATAGGAAGTCCTTGGAAAATTCTGATTCAAAGATGCTGTTGAGTTGGGATTCGTTCTACTGAAGGAACAGACATCTCTGTTCTCAAAGGTTCGGACAGCAGAAAGGTTCCCATATCCTGGAAATGAGTCGATGATCGTACCTATCTTAAAGAAGGGTTTGCAGCACAATGTATTCCAATCATCGGGGAATCAATTTGTTCTTTTCCACTTCAAGGTCTCTAGCGTCCGTTGTCTTCTACAAACTCTGCATTGCGGGAGCTCCAGTGTCGTGAAAAGCGAACTGAATTCCCCCTGGCCTCGGCCGCACAGATCAAATCTCAGCTGTCCGTCTACTGCCTGAACACAGTCACTTTTACCAAAGCCCAACCGTTGTCATTTTCCTAGACATCAGGGGAGCTTTCGATTCTGTCGATAGGTGAACCTCATGGACCTGTATGCTGTGGAACGGAGTTCCCTGGAAGTGCGTTCCCATTCTGTATGCTCTCCACCACGAGATCTCGGGTAGGTGTTCGGCGAAGATGCCCTATCTGCTCGTTCATCTTCTTTGTGGACGATCTCCTCCACAGATCTTCCGATAGCGTTGCGAACTGTAGCGTGAGACCTTTGCGAGCTCCAGATTTGTTGATTTTGGTTACACTGACGACGTCGCCTCGTTGGGAGACAATAATCGAAATGTCCAAGTTTCCCTAAAACATTTGGTCGGCGGAGTCATCGTGTATGGCGTCCACTTTGTTCCATCCAAGTGCAAAATGCTTCCCTAGGACTGGCAACGAGATCTCGTTGCACAATCCTAAGACTCATTTAACCCTCGCCAGTCTCGGGCACCTACAGCATCATAGTGACATCGCACTTTCCTTGAAATGTGGGGTTTTGTAACGCCGAAGTTCTTTCGATGTTTCTCCTCATATACGAAACTTGGCTAGGCCACGTCTTGCGAATGCCTACCGAACGTCTGCCTCATAGCGCTCGCTGCACAAGACTGGAAACGACGGCGCGGCGGACAACCGATATCTTAAAACAGGGGATCTGAACAAAATGGCAGCCAGGTTAGCCACAGTGGAGCCTTGCCGTCTATCTGGTTAGGACAGAAACGATCTCGACATTTGCTGGTTAGGAACGTTGATGGATATGGCTCAAAACTGGAGTCGGTGGCCTCAGTGCTGTGATGGCTTTCCATCTTTCCGCTTCCATGTAATGACATAAAGGGGAAAACAAACTAATAGGCAAAATAATCAACGTACCGTGTGTGGCAGAACTTGCATAGAAAATTTTCCATCTTTTCTATCCTTCATTTTCCACACTTTATTATTAGTGTTATGCCATGGTACGATGTCCAAACAAGAGTTTTATATATATATATATATATATATATATATATATATATATATATGCATCGGCTGCTGAACACGTGGCTATTTTGAAACGAAGGTGAACGAAAGTTAGCCAATGTGACCCAGGCACACGTGAACAAAATGCTCTTAAGGCGTGTTGGTGTTCCAAAGAGTACTGCAGACAGGACGTGGTTTTGAGGTCATCTGATTATAGCCTTTGTTACCTACTCGAAAGCTTTTGTCTCGGTAACTTATGAAATTTTTCGGTATTTTTCGGCTCCTATGCAGCATTTGGAATGGGTCCTCCTACTATGGAAAAATGGGATTCTGAGATCAAATGTGGCTGCCAGAATGGTGATAATCGATGAGAATCCGAAAACCTTCCACTCAGTTTCATCACTCGATTCTGTTTCATCAAACCCGAGGCAGAGTAAAACTTTTGTTCTGATATCATTTTCCAGTATTCGTTCATGAAAATGGCGAGCAGTCGGTTTTCCGTTACTGGGCTTTTATGTGGTCCCCAAAATGTATAAAATGCTGCGATCACAAGCAGAAGATGATACAAAATTTCACTCATGATGAACAGTTCGTTTCTAATTGAACTTTCTTCATCATCGTAACTTCTGTGTTGGTCTTATATTGACAAAAGACGTCGCCATAAACCGATCCAAATAATAGTAATAATTACATAGCGAAACATTTCACATCAAGTGTTTGCATTTTTGGCCAAACTAGACTTCGATATTCGTTTCCGGTCTTCATGCATCACTGCCTGTTAACAGCAAGCTTTTGTTTCCACGTCCCGCTTTTCACATCGGGAAGTCGTTTGTTTGTTTGCTCCTATCTTTGTTTACGCCCTATCTGTCTAATTCATTATGATACCCAACCGTCAGCTCTTTTGCTAACTAGTTTCATCCTTTCCGATAACATAGGGGCGGATGGGTGTGATTAGTTCTGGAGGAGGAGACGAGAGCTGTTTGGTCGAAACCTATATTAGTTGGTCCCCTGTTATTTTTCTGTGTCCAAAAACTGCAGGTAAAATTTACCAACCACCCCTGTCATGAAACCCGTTGCATTCACCATTGTTAGATAAGATTGCGCACACATGAAGTTGAGCACGTGATTATACTGTAGTTTATTCTGTTTGGCCTGGTATGTTCTCAACCCCCGCCTCACTGAGCGAACGAACGCGATCACGGTTTAGATTGCTGCATCATACCAGCGCACTAGGTACGACAATCCTAAATGAAATCAGTGCTTGCTCATGAATTTCTCTGTTGGTTCGGCAACTACTAATTGACCCATTTTCGGGTGATTGCGGATTGATTGTTTTCTAAAATGCATTCATGCAACTGAGCATTTACGTTAGGTACAAACTGTATTTATTATTAAATGAGTGAAAAAACTGAGTTCTTGTTGCCCTTGTGGCGTTCGAACCCATGCGCACACATTCTCACGTTTTGCTTTCTTTCACTTGGGCTACAGGGTGAATTCTAGACCAGTTTCATACTCTTCATCTGCCAACACACACAAGTCGGCCACAATTTCGCTGAAAAATCGCAATTTTTTGTAATTCTCTTCAAAATGAATGCGTTTTTTCGTTCAAAACTAGACAACGTAAGAACGATATCTATGAGGGGTGTTCATATAGTAGGAGGACTATTCTAATAAGCAATAACAATAATAAAAATAGCAACTCACCTGCTCCCAAATATCTTCCCTACCAATACAATCTTGTTTTTCCATGGTCAAAACACGAGACTGTGTGTATCAATTTTTCATAAAAATGCTCATATTCGTTTGCCATGCCTATACATATCTTTTCCACGCTGGTACTATCTATGGCATCCATTGCACACTGATCTCTTGCAAGACTGAAATATTCACTAAAATTTCACTAATTTGCTGATAGACTGCCACTCAGTGTTGCATGGCTCACTGTCGTACGTGATGTTTTGCGACCGTGTGTGGTTCTGTCTCACTGGAAATATTCGAGATATGACTACCAGTTTTCCTTGCTGATGCAGCGTACATTAGATGGAGTCAAAGAGATGTGGTGTTTTTGCTGTGGTCATGCGGTAAACTTAACAAAAAATAAGACAGTGTATTACTGCTTTGTTTTTTTGCGTGTAGTTTCATGATACTGTTATTCTGTTTTATGGTGGATGTGTTGTTAACATTGGTGGTCGTTCACAGCCCTTAGGATCACTGGGCTAACCACTTGAGAGCTATTGAAGAGACAAAAACATTAGCTTTGCGTTACAAATTGTCCATAAAGGCATTCCCATCAAATATTTGGCAGATTTCTCCTCTCAAATTTTCTGTTTCTCGCTCCTAATGCAAAGATGTCAAAACTTACATACAAATTTCGATGGACTCTCACTTGTTTGACCTGTATTTATTGTGCATAAACAAGATATGAAATAATGGACGTACTATTTAGATGTCCTTTTTACTACAGGAAAACTCTCAGTAGCCATAAATGCGAGGGACCATTGGGTTTCATCCCATCAGTGATATTAAGGTTAGACTTCGAACGGGTATATGCATATGCTCAACTCGAATGGAAAGACCGATTCTTATTGCAAACTGGTTTTTCAATTACTGATTGTTTATTACCTAGATACTTCGGATTGACCCCACGAAAATTCATTTTATCTGTGGCCTTTCCAAAGACTAGAAACCTTGACATCACGTTTGAGTTTGAGAAATACCCTTAATCTCTATTTCTGTTCGACGATTTTAGATGCCTGAGGAATTGTTGAAACCGACATTTACATTGTTCATCTGTCCTTCGTGGATTTTTTTCTTCTATTGAGCGTTTGTTTTGTACTATTCCGCAATCGCAATCATCGAGTCCGCAACTTGATTGTAACTCCTTTGTTTTGATATCACACCAGTTCATCGAGCTTTCAGTTTGTGTTCATCGTGCATTTACTGTGTGACAGCATTTTTGCAATATACTCATCGATGTGACTAATTTGATAATGAAGATATCGTTTTGGGCCTTCACCTTCAATCTTACCCTATGTAGTTGGTAGGGGAGGCGCTACGCTTTTTGTTGTCTTCTTGCTGGGCTGCCTAATGTCTAAGACACTGGTCTCATCGTACATTACGTTATATGCTTCCTGCGTTCACTTCCCCCCGTGGGTTTAGCACATAACCAGGTTTTTAGTTCACGACTGAAGCCCATCACCCGTCGTTTAGTTCTACCCTCGTATTTGTCGTCCGCATTATACGGACAGTAAATCGGCGGTGCTTCAAGTGTCGCTGAACTACGCGATGATCCTGGGGCTGTCAGTCAATATACAGGTCACTTTTACCGGTTCAAAACTGCTCACGATTGAAGTGTACGTACTGCGTACCTCTGAAATGCATGTAATCTCTGGGGGTTTTGCTCTTCCTAATTGTGTCTTGGTCACCATAATTCCAACTGATCTGCAACCATCCTTCAAATAACACCTTTATGTAAATTTTCTGTGATCCTTTTAATCGAGTAAGTCATCTTATCACATTTTGGCGGCTAGTACAATCGATTGATGGTTAAGTGAATGAATGAATGAATGATTCCACTTTGTTGGTTGAGTTGCTCATTGGATATCATGAGCTCGTTTGTGTTAGCTAAGTGGATTCCCAAAACATGGGGTAACGTAAAATCATACTGTATTTCGCAAAATGTCTTGAGGAATGCAGTCTGGTTCTAGATGCTTTTTAAATTCACATATTACGTAAGTTTTGCTAGTTTGTCTTTTTCTGAGGCGCCGATGTAGTTCATATCCCTTGGTGTTTTCCCGTCCACTCAACTTATGCCTACTGTGCTCTCTTTGTACACTAGTTTCCTATGAATTCCGATCTGAAACTTGTTTATGTTTTTGCTAGATCCGCGATGATGTATTTAAAACGGTGCTAACCAAACTGTGTTACTGGAAACTTCATCTCGTTAAATGAGAACAGATGACTGCGAATTCTAATAACATTGGTTAATGTCAATTTTATTCGTGAAATCATATCAGACATTCTTGGACTAACAGTTGTACTTTTGAACCCGAATACTTTCTGTCTTGTGTTTCTTAGTCCAACGAAATGGCGGTCTCTGAGACCAGTGTGTTTCTCTATCGAACGATAGGCTGCTAATATCACAGGAATTCCCTGTAACATTCTGTATTTTAATTCCGCGGTAAAACAGAGTTGCATGTTTTGCAAAGAAATCAAGCTACCCATTACAGATAACCCAGTCCTTCCTATTATGCTGCTTGTCTTAACCTGGCCACGCCAAGTGTTAATATGACTACCTGGTTTATCGTCTCATTTTTCTGTTTCTCACCCATGTGGGTGCTGTAACTCTCATGTCATGTCTTGTCCTTGCCAGGGCTTCCTACCCTGGTTGAGGGCGGAGCCTTCAGTTGGCCCAAAGTCTTCGAACTCATGTATGGCGTTGTGAGGTAATAGCAGAAAGCAGCGCATGTTGATGAAAGGTTAATTGTTGTAAAATCTGAACTCAAATTTGAGGTTTAGTAGTGATGTTTTCAAAGTCATCCAAGGTACCCTGTAAGCTTCTCTAACCTGTGAAGTTATCCACCGGATTTAGTATTTGCTCTTCTGTGATGTGCAACTGGCTTATGCAGCAATGCTCATGAGTGTAATTCAAGGGATATGCCCCGAATTCTCCAGGGTTTAACACACAGAAAGGTAGGGGAGACCGCTTGCAATGATCACGAAACTCGGAGTGGTACAGGATCACAAAGGGTCTCTATGACTTAACCGTGGTAACGAGCCGAGAGATGGCAATTTGCCATCTACCGCTATAGTTAACGGAGAGTCTGGAATTCGCATCTGTGGACTTTTGAGGCAATAGACGCTTATTCCGCGCCTATGATATTAGTAGCTCAATCTTCGTGGATCGACCAGCACTATTCAGTGCTCTCCACTGGAAGGGTATGCCAACGAAGTTTGTGAACCTGTTGAGAGCATTGTACTCGCATACCTATGGTCACGTTAGGGTATACAGTGAGCTGTCATGTTCATTCGAAACGACTAATGTTGTTTGACAAGGGTGTCCCATCTCTCCATTCTCGTTCAATTTCGTTATGGACGAGGTGATGGGAGATGCTTTAGGAGATCTCTGGGATATAGGAATCGAACTGGGAGGTGGAGGAAAGCTATGCGACCTAGATTACGCAGACGACGTGTGTCTGTTCGAGTCTGCAGCCCATGCACAACGGGCACTAGATAGACTCTCGAGATCGGTTGCTCGGTTCGGCATGTGCATTGCACCTTCAAAGTGCAAAGTACTGTTACAAGACTGGACGACAGCAGCGCCGAACTTGATACTGGATGGAGAGGAGCTGACGATTGTGGACCGTTTCACCTACCTTGGTAGCTGCGTGTCCAACGATGGTAGCTCGGAATTGGAGGTAAGTATGCGTATATCCAAGGCTCGTGCAGCTTACGCTGGATTGAAGCACTTGTGGCGTCGGCCTGATATTTCACTGAATTTGAAAGGTCGTGTGTACTGTGCCGCAGTGCGGTCAGTTCTGCTGCATGGTTGCGAAACATGGAGTAAGCGTGTGGCAGATATTCGTCGGTTGGAGGTTTTCGACAACCGATGTTTACGTAGTATGGCTAGGATTGGATGGAGTGACCGGGTGAGTAATATTGAGGTTAGGAATCTGGTATTGGGTGCCACTTCTGAGAATAGCTTGTTTCAGCGTATGAAACTTAGTAGACTACGCTGGTTGGGTCACGTGTTGCGTATGACGAACACTAGTCTACTAAGTCGTGCTCTATTTTGTGTCCTCTTAAGGAATGGAAGAAGCCATGTGGAGGCCAACAGATGACGTGGCAACGTGGGGTGAGAAAATGTACAGCGAAGTTGGGGTCCGAAAGACTCGTCGACTTGCTGGCTGGAGACACTGAAGGATATGGCAGTGGACCGTGAACAGTGGCGATCGTGTTGTCATTTTCTATCGAATCACAATGATTGAAAGAATGCGTTTGTGCAGTTAGACTGTGTTTCGTGTGTTGGCTCCACCGGCATCCTTATTTTTTCCCGCATGTACAGGTCCACCCCGTGTTCCCCTTGAATATTCACTTTTCTCGCAGAGACGTAAATATGGGGAAAAGGCAGCAGTCAATGAGGCATTTCTTGCTGTTTAACGCTGCACGAAGATGATGACGATGATGCTATGCGTCAATCTTTTTTTCGTAGATTATCAACAGTGGGATTAATGAATAACTGATGTGGTAAAATAAACCCTAACGTAAGTTTCCTTGAACAAACATACTTTCAAAAATTTTACTGACTCATCGTAATCAACTAAATCTCAAAAACATGAATCATAAAAATTATTTTAGGATGGCCCTTTCAAGCACTTTCTTGTAACACAATGTTAGATATTGTCCATGGTAATCTATGACTCCGACACCCTGGATGCTCTTTATTCGGCGGACGTACTGAGAATGCTCATCGTAATTTACAAACCTTTATGCACACTGGAAATGCCGTGCTTAGCTCTCTCATTGTTGGAAGAGTTTCTTACACGCGCCTATTCGGTTATTCAATAAAGTCGGTTGTTATTTATATTGTAGGCATTATTCCACAGCCTTATATGATCTATTTCTTCTTACCTTCAATGATTCAGTTGGTTGTAGCTCCTTCTCTTCCCGACGGATCTGGTCCTGATTGGAGCCGAGTGGTGCTCACTGTCAACCAGCCCTCCTGCCCAAATCCTGCTCAGACTTCGCATCTTGACTCCGATAACATGGAATATGCATCTGAATCTTTCCCTTGCCGTGAATCTGGTGTTCTTTCAGACACCATCTCATCCGACGCCTTGAATGGTTCAGTCCAGGGCCAGCAACGCCTCAACCCTGAAATTGTGTCCGGTAATCGCAAGATGTCTTCCAGTTTGACTCAGAGTCCAAGCGAACATGCAAATCTGTCGGAGGACTTAGACTGGGACTCAGATGAGCCGGCAGCCGTAGCGTCCGCGGAAGCAGATCTTAGGCCTCCAACACCACCACCACCACCAAAACCGCCATTGCCTCTGGTTCTTCGCCAGGGGAAACGACCGTGTGAGTTATGATCTAGAATAGATGCTGTTTAGATTTTGCTTCTGATGTACTAATGGAAACTTTCCGGATCATTCTATAGGTTTTCTGATGAATCCCATCACTTCGTGATTTCACGTTTTTCAACAGGATTGTTCAGAGGGAAATCGCCCGGTGTGCCCTGATTAGTGCATATTCTTGGTTGCTTATGAGTTTCCTGTATCAAGCATTTTTTCTGGCACTTATTGCTTCAACATTTAATGTTCAAGGATTAAATCGAGATTAGACAAAACAGAAAGAAGAAGGCCGCGAATGCGAATAGCTTTATGGGCGATTTGCGATAGATCTTTGGTTTCGAGCCATACCGAACTGTGACCAGAAACGTCGATGGAATTACGACTAAACTGTATGGGTCCCCATTGGGCATCTTAGAACTGTGGCACGCAAGCTACCAGACGCATTCTACACCGATTATATAGTGCCTGCGAAAGGTGCACGCGTTAGAATCAAGCCGGTTTTTGTCCGGGTCGGAGTTGTGTTGACGGAATTCTCATTTTGCGACAGATCTTAGGACGTGAGCACATTGTTCTTAGACCCATTATTT
>LUCM01008128.1:0-38999 GCA_008360955.1 Fasciolopsis buskii
ATCTACATTTCCTGTGCATCATCCTTGTAAAAATTTGATCTTGCCATGCGCATGCCTCTCGCAAACCGAGAAATATACAGTATTATTATTATTATTCCTACTAATGGCCTTAGTAAGCATTTCAGTTAGCGGCACGGTGCACATACCATGTATAATGACGAGGCTGAGGGGGTGGACCCAACGTCATAGTTGTCACCTCATGCTGCAGTTCCAGAGCACTATTCTATCGAAGTTATTCATCAGCATCCACAGCGTTATTGCTGCAACCACACTTTTTAAAACATAAAAATAACCATAGACAAGACACCCCTCCAGAGGGAAATTGCTGCCAACACTTTGCGCAACTCCAGTCACACGCAAATGATTTCCAAGACGCCACCAGCAAACACCGTGTCGCCCGCTATAGCGGGGCCACCTAAAACGGGTGTTGTGTCTTTAAAACACTCATCCATCAGAGCCAATACCGTCCACGTGTTCACGCCCTGCGATTGTAGATCCAGATATAGCGAGCTCGCCCCCACATTTCAGCCTCCGTCAAAATGCCCCCGCCCAGGCTCCAGCAACTCAACATCACCTTGTTCAGTTAGGCTCAAACACACATCCACCCCGCGCCCGCTCTACCGTACGATCGCCAAAGCCAGTTCCTGTGGTTCATGGACATACTCTACCCTGCCCCTAAAAGCTGCAGGACCCCAACTGACTATTGATGCGCTCGACACCAAGGAAAGAGACTTTTAGATGACTAACGACGTTGCGACCCTACTCAACAGAAGGGCTCCACGTAAGTCACAAGCCTCTTCCACCTCGTAAGATCCCCGCCAAGCCCATAAATAATAGCATGGTGCTACGTCCCGTCACATTAGATCTATCATGGCCACATAGCTCAGTTCCTTCAAGAGGTTTGACTAACTCGGTTAGACCCCATCCTCTTCATTTGAACGTCACAAAAAACCTCGCAGCAATACGATCAATCTCTCGCTACCACATCCAACGACGTTGTTTATTAATCATAAGTTCAAACTCCGTCACCGTCGCAGAACTGAAAATGATTTCCTTACTACTGGCCCGCCATCGGTTCCCCCAAAAGTACGTATGCACCATAAGCAAATCAGGACAAGACCAAATTTCTCCTAGTTGCCCTTGACCGACCATGACCTTTCTAGAAACAATGCTTAAGCCGACCTGTCTACACCCACTGTCCCACATGCCTAGACCAAATCCCGAGGCTTCCAATCAGCGAGAAGTTAGGCCTTCCAATATCTTGCCACCGACTTGGTTGTTCCAAACGCCGTCAGGATACTCTTTATTTTATCCGGTTTTTCCTTCAGCCATACCATACCCTCCACCGCCGTTGCACAGCCTCTTCACTCCCCAACAAACGCACGTTTCTCACCGCCCATACCAACGAACAGGTTGGAACCAACCGTAGCTTATGAATCAGACGCGACAGGACATGATCACCCAAAGGCCTTACCACCAACATCCATTCTTCCTTGCTTATCTCGCAACAACTTTCCACCCCAACTGAAATCATGCGTCCATGATGACATTTACTATAGTTATCCACATTCACGTGCTATTACAACTGGGCCATTTTCATTGTTACTATTAAATGCTCGCTCGATACTAAATAAGGTCTACACGCTGCGCCTGTTGGTGTATACACGTAGATATGAGTTCATTCTTATCACTGAGACATGGCTGCCCGACAGTACCCTCGACAGAGACATTGCAATAATTGGTCAAAATGCTTTTAGGAAAGACAGGATAAATGAGCATGCGGGAAGCTGTCTCATATACACAAGAGAGACCTTTTCAGCTTCATGGTAAAACCATCCTATCTTTAATAACCTGAAAGATTCCATCTGGCTGACTGTGGCTATTGGGCATCAGGACCTACTGATCAGTTGCATCTACCGTCCCCCTAGTACGCATCAGACAGAGCTCTTACCATTAATTGACGCGCTTAACGCGGCCGTCGATCTTCCAGGCCCTAAGCTAGTAGCGGGCGACTTTAACGCCCCAGGGATTTGTTGACCATCTTTCTCCTGCCCAAAATACCTTTCTGCGTTTGTTTCCAGTGTACGACTGGGTGGGTGGACACAGCATGTTTCATTACCAACAAGGGCCTACAGTATTCTTCGTCTTATCTTTACAACTGGCTTAAAACGCGTGCGCACATCCATAGACAACAAATTATTCGGATGTGACCATTCCCAGGTGTTTTGCAAGTTCTCAGTTTCGACCTCAGTTATCTCCTCCCCAGCTTCCAATAAGCCATACCACAGAGCTTTATGAAGCCATCTTCCCTCCATAATTCATAACCAAAATTGGAACCTTTCATTTCCGTCGGTGGATCCCAAACTTACCATCAACCAATTATACGCAACTTTAAGTGTGTGCCTTGATCCAATCACCCCAACGCAATGTGGCACAGTCCCAAAAAGGTTGAGCACCCTGGACCGCCTCGAAAATGTACTCCCTAATCCAAACAAGACTCAAATGATCAACAAAATTTGCTCTGATATTGCAAATGAACTGTCTGTCTAAGAAGATTAAGATATTTCTAGATTCTCCTCAATTAAGAAAGAACTTCAAGCGTTACACTTTAAAAACAAGGCTGCAGCGCTGGCAAGACTACTGAGACCTACCAACCTCCTACTCAGTACGTACAAGTCTGTCATATTCAGGGGCACAAACGCAAATGACCCCTTACTGCTGTCGGAGGTGTTCAGTGATTATTTCGTCGTCTCTGTGGCAGCTGACGACAACACCAATAAACCGGACATTCCGCTAGACTCCTCTGCATCCCCTCCGGGATTTTCTTTCCACCCAAGAAATATTAAACCACTGCTATCAAAAATGAAACCGTCTTTCCATGTTGGACCGGACGACCTCCCCTCAGCCCTCTTCACGTTTGAGGGTGCAGATGTCCCTATACTTTTGTCCGAGCTGTTTAATTTTTCCTTAAATTGTGACACTTTCCCTCAACAACGGAAAACTGTCATTGTTCCAATTCACAAAAACGATTCAGAGCAGGAGCCACCTAATTACAGACCCATCAGTCACACCCCAGTTGTCTCTCGCAGTCCGGAAAGAATAACAAAAGTGAGCTAACAACTTACCAATTTGACAATGACCTCATTAACATCGGCCAACATGTTTTCCTTCAAATTAAACTATGTTCTACGTGCATGACTGATTTCTAAATCATAGTGACGAAGGCTGCCAACGGCGGAAAGTAGGCGATTGTGATTTACTTAGATATGGCAAAGGCTTTTGATCGCGTATCCTATCCCAAGCTTCTCATGAAAGTCAAAAGCTACGGTATAAAATCCCCTTCTGGCTTGGGTTTCCTCTTATTTGTCCTCTAGAATACAGGTAGTGAATGTAAATGGGACCCTATCCAAGCCTCGTCCGATTACTAGTGGGGTTATTCGAGGAAGCGTGCTAGGTCCACTACTGTTTCTGCTGTACATCAACGATATTTTTCACATCGTTAGGCATGGTATTCCTTTTCTGTTTGCAGACGATGCAAAAATTGTATACAAGTTTCCCTCTCTTGACATCAACACCATCATAGTTAATACAAAGATGATCGACTATCACTTGCTTCGCGGTGCACAGTTTGGTAGATGTAATTCTCGGTCTATAAAAGCAGCATACTCGCATAAAAATGCTGCATTCCTACAGGAATCTTTGAGATCAACTAAAATGTCATTCCTTCACCTCACACTGTCATAAACTTGGTTTTGCATTAATCCAGCACATTCAACTTCTCAGAGCATACCCTGACACAAGTTGCAAAAGCTAGGAGACTACTTGGGTTGTTGCACAGAACTTTTAGAAACCGGGAAAGCAAGTTGTTAGTTTATAAAACACGCAAGTCCTATCCTGGACCGCTATTCCATCGTTTGTTTTACTACGCGGCATAGTGACAGACAGACTGAGAATGTTCGACTACTGAGTTACTCTTCTTCGCTCAACTACATAGAGCTTTGCACCTCGATCCTTTATGACTGCGTCGGGTTTGCATCAACCTCCTCTTTTTCATAAGATTACCGGTAAAACTATGTGCATCTCCGCATCTTAAGTAAGAAAAACCTTTATTATGGCTTGCGCTGAGCTGAGTTCTCGGTGTCAGTTCCCATGTCAAGGATAGCATTTGGGAAAAGCTTTTTTATCATATATCATATTCCTCCCTATGGAATAAACTACCCCAACATATAAGGATGATGCCTCTCGCCTCCGTAACCTTTAGAAACAAAATTACTAAAGGAATAACCCAAAAAATTTGTTGAGCTTGCACTATCGTTACCCTCCAATAGAATTAACCTGTGAGCCGGGCCTAAGTTATTGAGTGAATACAACATACGAGGTCTTGTCTCAAACCACTCCACAGGGTCTATCCATTTTTATTACCAGTAGTTTCCACAAGTACGAAACGTTGTGGGCATAGGCAAAAAATCTCCGTCAATGAAACAAGTCAGCACGATTTTTCATCTAACTTTCTATCTCGTTTAGTGCATGTGCAGCAAGACTTATAAAAAGACGTGCTCATATCCCATTCTCACTTACTCCCAAACCAACATTTGATGTCCCAAACAATCTCTTTCTTCTGCAAGCATCTGATGACTAGCCCATTTCAAGCGCGAAGTTTGGCATCAATTAACGTCTCATTCTACATAACCTTTATCACTTCTTCTTATTGTTGCACGCCCCATAAAGCTCAGCTGGAATACCTCCAGCCTGTCTTATCACTCTTTCCGTTGTAGTTATCCGCAATCGCACTCGTGTCTCGCCAAGAGTTTACTACCTCGCACGTCTCACGACACCGTTAGGGCAAACTGACCCAAGGCTCAGATCAACTATCCCATGACGGATAAATACGATCTGCATTCACAGGCCGCAGAGAAGTGGATATTGCTGTTAATCCGCATGATTCACCAATGCAAACTGATGTCCCTGTTGCAAGTCTCTCTAGAACTCCAGGCCGCATAATGCGATCCGCATAGCTTGCGATCCTGTGAGCGGACAAGTCCTCCCAATAACGCAGATTTACTGCTGGAGCAGCCCGCCCGTGGCTAACATGTCCATCACGTTCACAGCCAATCGCCACAAAGGAATCCACACTTAGATCCCTGTTTCAGATGCCGACACTATCGTCTGCCGTAAACATCGCCCCCCCAATTTTCCCCTCGACAACTGCGGACATCAGTATGCCAGTTCGACCCCCAAGCGCAAATAAAAGAGCAAAGAGACCCGTTTTCGTTTCACACAGGCTTATAAGTGTCAGATTTGTTATTATACGCATACAGTATTAATCGTCACTCTCTTCAACGCCGAAGACAAATCCATTCATCACGCCTTCAAACAATGATTTGCCAAAACACTTCAGTGTTCTTCGTCCCTTCCTACTTGCAAAAGTCTTAATTATTTTCTTAGCTCCAGGATCCATAATAAAATGAACGACGCTCTTTTTTAAATTCATTTTAATCCAGGGTATCTCTCGGTCATCAGTGCTCTTCGCGCCAGTTGTTTTGGCCCGATTCACAAGATTTTACCCTGCACTCAAGGTCTTTGGAAACTTACTTCATGGCAGTTTAACATCATTGTCCATTTCATAGACCCTTTAAATTCGACTACTGCGGACATACCTCAACACCCGCTGTCATCTTCCAATTGAATTCTGCACCTTCGGTACACATCACTGCTGCATATAAACAACGTGTTCCTCTTAGTGTGCCGGTTTTGCTATTTCCCGTCGTTTTGTACCTAAACGTTTACTTCCTTGTTCGATGTGGCTTGTAATACTAATGTAGCGTTTGATCATGCAACCAAGCATTCCTCTCGAAGTGTTCGAAAAATGTACTAGTTTGCATACATAATTCTGTCATGGAAATTTTGAGCCAGTCAGCTTCACCAGCATCATTTGCAAGGTAAAGAAGAAATTAATCCTAGCCCGACCAGCAAACACAGCAGAGCACTCAGTCCTTTGGAGCTTTCGACATGACTTTATGAAAAATATTCTTTGTCTCACCAACCTCATGTGCTCCGTGAATCAAGTCACTTGAAGATTAGATGACGGTAAACGGGCTGAGGTATGCTATCTTGGCTTCAGCAAGCTGATTCATTCAGTGAATCCCCACCTGCTTTTAACTAAACTAGAGTCATTCGATATCTGAGGGCGGTTATACCAGTGGACGCGGACTTGTCTTGTCAGGATAGCAATTTTGGTTAGGATAGTGGAAAGGCGCTGACCTAAGCTTAGCGTCACGAGCGACGTCCCACAAGGTTCGGTGCTAAAACCACTCTCGTTCCTGTTCTCCATAAATCACCAAGCTCCGGCCCTAATATCCCCCGACTTAAAGGACCATTGTGTCGCGGCAGTTCAAGAGGTCGGAGGCGAACCGCTTAGATTGAAGTCAGCTATGGCAAGACCACAACTGGAATACTCCATGCAAGCTTGAGACTCCGTCTTCAGAGAGGAGGCCACTTGCCTTGAATAGGTGAACCGGGTGGCCACGTAAATGGTTGAGTGGCAACGTGGAAAACCACACAAGAACCGATTCGGTGGTTTAAATCCCTTCTTGCTAGACAGAAGGAGATACTGAGTTGACTAAATGGTAACCTTTAAGATCGTGAACGGTATGTTGGATCTTATCCTAGACAATTTTTCAGTAAGACTAGGACTCTCGCACACGTGACCACGACGGTGAGCTTGTAAAAGCACGATTTAGGCAGTTGGGTAGGTCGTGATTTTCAGTGACATGTTCGTTAGTAAAACGCACTGCCCGCGGACTTGTTAACGGTGCGAAGCGTGTTCTCTTTAAAGCAGGCGTGTAGAGAGAATTGTCCCACCGCAAATGCCGTATTACTTTTGCATGCCCTTAACCTTTGTGACCACTCGTGCGTCACTCGTACTCGGCTCCGTATGACTGCAGTACTGGCAACCCTGACACTTGACCGGTACCGTGCGAAGCGTGGTCCATTTGAAGCAGGCATTGGGTGGGAAGTGAGATGCGGTGGGTCACATGGTGGTCCAAAAAGGGATAAATTGCTGGCAAATCTTTGACTGAAAATTCCACCATCGTTGATTCGAGCTGCGAACTCTTACGAGCAGTGATATTTCATTCCGTCGAGATGAGATGTGGCATTCTATCAGTTTCTTTTGGCGAGACCCTTTGAGTTGCACCGGAGTAGGTAGACTCCCAACCGTATGGCATACCACCGAATAAATTCTGGACACTCGAATGACGCTAGGAAAAGCTTATTATACTGTAGCATATATATATGGCGGATCCATGTTCTCGGATGCGCTATGAATTGGAATTTTTACGCTCTGTTTTTGGAGGCAGGTTATGCTCGCGACAGGAAATCTTCCGGGTCAGTGTGCGTTGTACTTGTGGCAACGGTAAGATGAGCCGAATTAGGATGCAGAAAAGAGGCTAATGGATGTTTCTAGATTTCCCGATAAACTTCATTACCAGAAAGAACTACTTGTTGGCACTGCGTTGTCTCCACCCACCCCACTCCGCTTGAGTCTGTTTTCGCACTTTTGACGCTCCGCTTGAAAATGCAAAATTCTGTCCCGCTCCTCCAGTGCTATTTCCGTTAGCCAATTTACTGCCCGCTAGAAGCGTCCTGACCTTTTGACTGCGTACTTTTTTGCAGATCTTTCTCATGTAGCGCTGTGAAGAATGAACTGAACTGACCTTCACGGAAATATAAAATGAATCGCTTCAACGTGGTCCTGTTGCGTGTTGCGCCGTTTTCGGTCAGTCTTTTTGCTATGGGTGGGAATATCTGTTACGTGTTGCTTTATAAACGCGTATAAAAAAATAAAATTAGCATTTTGCCTTCTACGCTCACCACAAGTTAACATGACAGGGAACTACCCATTTTATGTTCGATTGCATGCGCTCGGGCTGCGTAGTCGTTAGACGGTTATCTTGCTCTGGCAGCCTCCTTAACGATGGATTTTATCTTTCATCTTTTGCTCCTCTTCGGCGTATATTTGTGCATCGATTCAAGTTACTAAAAGTTGAGGTGTTTAACTACCTTATCAGGAACTCATGTCTGTGCATGCAGTCTGTACCTTCGAATTGCTGGGTATACAATTCTCATGTTTATACACATAGGTTCGGGTACTGCTCTTATTAAAATACTTCGGTGTAGTATTTGGTACAACTGTCGGTTTATGTGTAAGTTTGAGTCAACTTAAATTGACTTCAGTTAGTTTAGTTGCTACCAGAACTGGTTAACATTTCAGGATTTTGTTTTTCTTTAGTTGCGTCGTAACAGCGGTTGTTTTTGCACGTGTGCGAACTGAATGCTCGGTGCTGCAAATAACCGGCTAAACATTTAACCAGTTATTCGCAACTATTTGCGCGCATGTTTGCTCAACCATAGCTTCGGTGTATCACATTTATGAAATGCTTCGTTTAACTTGTTGGGGTGCGTCGCGAATTTAAAGTTGTTTTGTTATAACTCTGGCCAACGGTGAGACCTGTGGAAGACGGAAGTGCGGCCCGAACGTGACTCCTATCTGACTCTGATACTGTAATTGACTTGTCCCTGTAAGACCGATTGTCTTAACGCGGATCTCATATTATGTTTGATCGCCCTTAACCGTTTTGATCACTTGTGCGTCAATCTTGCTCGTTTTTGTGCGATTGCAATACTGGCAACCCTGACACTTGGCCGGTATAAGGAGAAGACTGTCTGAAGGTTAGGTCGGAATCGTAGGTACCATGGTGCCGTGGATTATTTGCCAGTCGTTCAAATCACCTCAGAAGTATAGCAATACTGGAACAGATCCACATTGTTGCAGACACTCTTTTCACATGTGACTGGACTTAATGCGGTAACAAAACGAACGACGTGCATATGCGATCGTTATCACCGAACAGTATTTAATCAAGAGACTAGGGTCACGAACTGTATTTTTTAAAGTATTACCTGCAAGAGAGTTCCTGAGGATTTGGGTCAGCCAAGAAAAACGTGGAAGTCACATCGACTGCTGGGAGTAAATTAGTTTGCTTTGGACAATAAACCCGTGGCAAATTTGATTAGGGGACGCAGAGATACCTTAATGTTCATACAAGGTAACTTAAGTGGCGTTCGGAACCATTTATTTTATAGATGTGGACGTTTTATTTTCCCCATAATTATTTTAGTCTCACTAAACCCACGATATTTTGACTTGCTTTTTACTCGTAACTCCGCGGCTGTTATCGATTTTAGTCCACAAAGAAGCCCTCAGCATGTACGTTTTAATGTTGCCCAACCAACTTTGTCCAGGACACCAGTTGTCGAGGCGAATTATGAGACCGTTTCGGCAATCGCCGACTATGTTCGTGCTCACATTTCAATAGCCCCAGAAGTTGGTATAATATGTGGCAGCGGGCTCGGAAAACTCGCGGACTCTGTCAATAATCCAGTCATAATTAAATACAGTGACATACCAAACTTCCCACAAGTCACAGGTATGCTTTTTGCACATTCTTAATTGTTTATTCTACGTGCAGTCGACGGACACCAGGGAAACCTTGTTTTCGGGAAAGTTGGCACAAAAAGCGTAATGGTGATGCAGGGTCGGTTTCATATGTATGAAGGATACAACAGGCATGAGGTGAGTTTGCCTTGATTCTCTTCCCTGCTGTTTCGCGAGCATATCAAGTAGCGCTGAGTATTCAGTTCACCAATTCTTATCCGATTTTTGAAGGTCCATTTTGAACCCAACCAAAAGCCCCTTTTGGACACTGGTCAAGGCCAATGCTGACACCGGATTTTTATGGGTCAGGCTTTGTTGTTGTCATCGATTTGCTAACGTCCAGGCAACATATTTTACGGTGTATCTTTTTAGGTCTAAGGTGGGGAGATTTAAATCATCCAGAGTGATAAAACAACTTGTTTGCACAAAATGAAACCGTGGATTTTTTGGCTCCCAATGTAGCCGCCGAAATCCAGGTACATTTTCTTATTACCGGCTATTTTGAACACATTCATCGAGTGTTTCCCTCGTCAAATGGGTAGACCTAACAACTGTTCGATTAACCACCAATCCGCACTATCTGAGAAGCATTTCGCTAAAAGACATCATATGTCACAACACTAATATGAAATTTATCTTCCATTAAACACCAGTTTGGCTGGTGCTGCGATAGTCACCTTCGCAGTGGAGACGGACTAGGCACTATTCAATGAATTATCAGACACCAAATATTACGGTCGATTCATTTTTTAAGACTGAACCATAGCATACTTTATCAACGTAGCGTGTATACTATTCCGACCTACTTTTGAATTCTTCTGTAGATAATTATAATGATGAACCATGGCTTGCTGCATTCCATTGGTTTCTCCTTTAATGAGGTTTGCGGAAGGTGCTCATTGTCCCATAATTGGGAAATTTAGAGTCGTGCCCGTGATATTTGAAGTAGCTCACCCAAATCAAATAATAGGAACGCAGAACCACGGGCAAACATTTGTTTTAAGATTAGCAATAGCCAAACACTTTTTAAATGGGCTTTTTGGCGCTGTGTATCATAATGTGCCGATCAATATGGCAAAATCCAAAACGGTGAATTTAACTTCCCCTGATGTATATATGCTATAGTCACCTATTTAACTCCTTTAAACAGCCTTCATAAATGTAGTTTTCTTCGGGCCCACTATACAGTGGACTTACGATTTCTTTGTTCAGTTTGGTCTGATACTCCAAGCTGCCTTCTCCTTAGATATTCTCACTTTTGGATTTGCCTTCTAAAATCTAGCAATTGCCCCCTGAATTATTATTGGATTTTTTTACTTGAACCGACTGCTTCACGAATGCATTTTGTGTCTTGGCCAGCTAGATCGATCTGGAAGATGAAGCCGTTTCCATCCTTCACTGTAAACCCAAACAGCTACAAAGGTAAATAACCTTCGTTATTTTTATAGGTCTATTGCAATCCGTATGGCATGTAATCCATCACAAATATATCAGCCCTCTTAAACTCCACTCATTCACGATTTGCGTGTTGATCTGAGATTTGCTTGTGAGCTTAGTACTACCCAGTTAGACAAATCCTAACTGAGAACGGACTTAAGTTGCCCTTCTCCTCTAAATCGAAATCTGCGAATCCCGCCAACGTTGGTCATTTTGGTAATGAAAAGGGATTCACCGTCACTGAGCTCGTTACTTTGCTGTATATATTGGAACAACCATGTTTGACTCTCATCAGTTGTACGTATTCATGTTTCCTTCGGCTTCCATTTTTAATTCATTATAGAGAATCACAGAAGCATGGTCTAGCTGTCTTGTTCTTGTTAAGATTCGTCACCAACCCCAAAGGTTTTGAATATTGGTGCTCTTTTCATCCCAAGCTTTTGATTTACATACGGTTCTAATCGCGGAACTTGATGTCATGATTAGGCAGCAGCAAATAACTCCCCACGATGCTCGACGCCCTTTTTGAGACTTGGTACTCTGTGGGGTAGTGCCGAGATTCAGCAAATCTTTGAAGGGAATCTCAAGTAGTCCAAGGGACAATGTTCTACACATTCGCTTAACCTTGGTTTCCGGCGCACTTCCGATCAGGTGGATGTGCACCATTGGTGGTTTCTAACAAAGAAACATGACTTTATAGTTTGTTGAGTTTCATTTTTCAGTTGCATCGACTTGCTATTTCATTAAATTTGAAAGGCCGTTTGTATTGTGCCGCAGTGCGCCCACTTCTGTTGTGCGATTGCGAAACATGGAGTATGCGTGTGGGAAATGTTCGTCGCTTGGAGGTTTTCGATCACCGATATCTACGTAGTATGGCTGGGATTGGATGAAGTGACCAGGTAAGTAATGTAGGGGTCAGGAATCTAGTATTAGACACCGGCTCTGAGAATACCTTATCTCGGTGTATGAAACTTGGTAGATTCCGCCGGTTGGGTCACGTGTTTACCCTACCGTGCTATATTTTGTGTTCCTCCCAAGGAGTGGAAGAGGCCATGTGGAGGTCAACAGATAACGTGGCAATGTGGGATGAGAAAATGTAAAGAGAATATAGGTAAATTAGGTGTCTCACGTCTTCGTGATTGGGGTCCGAAAGACTCGTCAAATAGCTAGCTGGATACCCTGAAGAATATGGAAATGAACAAGCGAACAGCGGCGATCGTGTTGTCATTTTTCATTGAATCAGAATGATTGAAGAAGTAAGTTTGTACAGTTAGACTGTATTCCGTATGTTGGCTACAGCAGCATCTTGTCTTTTCCCTCCTGTGTAGGTCCCCTCCCTGTTCCCCTTGGATACTCACTGTTTTTATAGAAACCTGTAACCTTGGGAGAAAGTTAGCAGTCAGTAAGGCTTGCTTGTCGTTTAACGCTGGACGATGATGATTTCAGTTGATTGTATGTAGGAGCTGCTCTCTTGTAGCCCGGCTCATTGCCACGCTCAAAACTACTGAGGTGTTATATAGTTCTTTATTCCAGGTCTCAGGTTTTGGATTGCCGGTTCTCTCTGACCAAATATGAACCTTAAGAAATGGATGAATAACCGCCTTGGTTAACTTGCGTATACTTACTCAAATAATAGACACGGAGTTTCCATTGCCCTCAATAACATTCGTAATTTAAACCAAAATACTGATTCTGTACATCACCTTTCCAATCTTCATCTTCCGCCCTCTTGTTTTTTGGCAGAAACACGGGTTTCTCCATCATCAGACACAAACTACCTTCATTTTCTTAGCTACCTACTCTTTTCCTGCTTCTTTCCTAACTCTGATGTCTGCAACTATATATACTGATATGTCGACTCCGCCTGACTTCCACATGACTTTTCCAATAGGCCCTGTTAGTACATGTAACTGAAAATTCAGTTCCTTTCTTTTAATTGTCGTTTTTGTGCCATTCACCCTTCGTCCATTAGCAAGGATTCTCTGACTTTTGAACTGTTTTCTCAAAACATTAAGACTGACTTCAGCAGACCTCAGCTGCCAGATTATCATTCTTAATGATTTCAATATCCGCGGCAAGGATTTGCTATTGCACGTATTGAACCCTGACTATCAAGCGTGAGACCGAGGATTGCATTTTCATCAACTACCTTTGTCAAATGGCTAACCTCTTGACATGCATCCCCGATCATCTTGATTACGGTATACCTACTGTTTACCTCATTCTTGCATCCATTCTTTAATATCACTTCACTGCCTCCTTTGAGCTCATCGTATCATTGTCCCATCTCATTTTTTCTCCCCGTTTCAATAACTTATTCTAGATGCACTCTGCCAATTGGCTTTCTATCATTGGAATGGCCGTTGTTTTGCATCTGGTGTTTCGTTGTCCAGTTTCACTCCGGCTGTTCTCCCAGCTATGCATCTTTATATTCCACACTTCTCCAAACCCCGCAAACCACAATCCCCTGAGTTGTTTAACCACGCTCGTGACCGTTCTGTCCCTTTGAAAATTTCAACGTACTGCCACGGACACCGCGAACCCAACCAATCATCCCGACGCCATTTCGTTCACATTAAGAGCTAATTATCCTTCCCTCGCTGATGTAAGTAGAGAAGGGAAACGGTGAAAGAACAGCACCTTGTAGCATTCCTCAGTTGTTAATCAACAGTTTTTAAGCATTATCGTCCATTCGTGTGCACTGGGTTCGGTTAATAAAGTACTCAGACAGCCATGCTAATAACGGCCTGGGACAACCAAATGTTTCCAGTTTGTGAAGTAGAGGAGACTGTGGAACCGAATCGGATGACGACGAATAGTCTAGAAAGGCGCAACGCACAAATTTCGTCGGTGCGTTTAAGGACTTACAAATGTGGTGAATGAGGAAGGCGACAGCGTCCAAAGTGGACCTGTTAAACTTATAGGCAAACTGAAAAGGATCGTCAGGACACTTGAGTGTAGCACGCTCCGCAAGTTTAGTACTAGATATTATGACGATGGAGCGAAAACGTTTTGCTAAAGCAATAGAACTGGTAGATTTTTGGATGTGAATAATAGTGACGGGTCTCCAACAGTCAGGGCTGGAAGACGAGCTTAATGATAAGTTAATCAGAGGCGTAAATACCGCCTCTGGTTGGAGAAACGCATAGGTCAGTCGAATCAAACACAATCAGTGATAGGGTAGATGCATGATTAAAATCACCGACAATAATATGCAGATTACCCCCAAGATGAGGAACAATAAATATTAGAAAAGATTCGAAAATAGATGCGATATTTTGTTGCGAGCTAAAAGGAGCAATACATAAATTCGTTCTGATAGTGCTGGTATGGCTGGAAAACCTAGGATAACACTGTAATACGAGGCAGTCAATTCCGTCTAGCGAGTACGTACAAGTAACTTCGGACTTGCCAGACCAGAAGGAGTTTATGTATGTTGCCACACCGCCTCCAAGCTTCTTCTTGTTCGAAACTCTGTCCTGTCGATGGAGTCTGAAGCTGTCTATCGACGCGAGTGAATCAGCAATGTCCGGGTTCAGCCAAGATTCTTGTATGCAGAGGACACACGTGTGAACATAGATCGGTGATTGAAGTGTGAGGGACAGGTCCGACATTTTCGTAAACAGAGAGTGGGTGTTGGTGCTCAACAATGCCGAGGTAGACATCTTGGCTGGGAGGGTGCATTTAAGGGTTGCCTGCCAACCAGTACGAGTTCCTCTTTTAGATGGTTTAAATGATCTTTGAGGTACAACGATGCGTGATCCCAGTCCATGTGGAGAAACAATAAGATTTTTAAGCAACAACAATTCCGACCGACTGTAGCGGCGAACGGAAACCATAATCGAACCAAAAATGCGACAAGGAAACGACAAACTAACGGTGACAGGATTATAGCGCAGCCAGTTAAAGGGCCTGCCTTGGATAAGAAAAAAACCATATTTTCGTTTTCCCTCTCAGTCGGGATATCCTTCTCTTTCCGTGGAAGAAAGCAGTGATTTTTTTCTTTCTCAAATCGTGGAAATCCTTATGATCCCAATAACCACCATCTCATTTCCCTTACCTCCGTACGTTCGACAGTTTTCAAGCCGTTAGAAATTGGGGGTCTTTGAGGTCCCCCGAAGCGCAATGGCCGGAGACAATGGCTCATATAGTTTAGTAACCCAGTCATTGGCGTTCTTGCTTTTGAAACACTTCTTCTTCAATACAGTCCTTCAACTTATCATTTTGGCATGTTTTCTTCGCTCCTCTTTCTTTTTCCTGTTTGAGCAGACGGTTCTGTGAGGTTTCAACCAGAACTAGAGCATGTTGTCGCAAGTTTAGTGGTTGTAGAAACTGAATTGTCTCACTGTCTTTTCTGTCTTTATAGGTTTGGTTCGTTCTTTAGAACTCGCCTTGGCGGTAACCATTCCCACAAATTTCTCGTTTATTTTGTGTTTAAGCGGATAGTCACCCTTGCTAAATCTTCATTTCTAGATGCCCAGCTTCTTTATTTCACTCTCCACATATTCTCCAGATTGCAAAGCTCCGAACCACTACCTCTTTTCGTCTGCACAACAACCTATAATCTTTCTGTTTTCTCAAAGCATGATCAACAGACTTAATTTAAATTAACTGTTCCCCACACACATCCTATTCTCAACAGTGTCATTTAACTATGAAACTTATCCACTCACCCACCTCCTTTTTATTGTGAATCGCTGTGTACTAAAAAAGGTACGTTGCGATAGGTCGCCTCAATCAAATTCAATCTTTTTATTCTCAGTTTTATGCATGGATATATGAATAACCTGTGTATCGACCAAGTGCCGTTGGAATAATGGTGTGGAAGAGAAATAGTTCTGGAAAAGGAGAGAATAGGCGGAAACGCTCTTGGGTACGGTTCATCACAGTTGGTCACTTTATGCCAAACCATCACCTTTGAGATTGTCCATCAAAATCCATGTCTCCTTTGTGGGTGGAGTACTGCCCGACTGATCAAACCCTATTAGTGGTTGTCTTGTGGTGTCAAACTAAAGTATGTATGTCTAGTCTGCAAGGCATCAGCGAGGGGCTGGGCGGTCAAAAATTACTATAGGCTATTGGCTGAAATTTCAGTTCTTACTTCTTTTCACCGATTCTAATCGAGAGCTCCCAATGACTTCCTTAGAGCCCGTAACCAAGGGGTTTAATCATTACGCCTTTTTCAGACCAAAATATATCAAAACGAGACCACGGGACTCTCATCAGAACGAAACCCACCGTTTCTTCAACATTGTCCTTGTTTGTCCGTCATCGTTTTCTTAGTGGTGGTCAATTGGATTAAGCGTCTGTCACCAAAAAGGCCAGAGGTTCAAATCCCACATCCGCCGATCATTTTGTTGGTAATCGTAAATTCGCCGTCGCCCGACCTGATCCAGTGAGACTATGTTATTCTAAGCCACTCTAAGTTTCGGGGTCATGGTTTCCGGTCCTTCCCCTCTGTGTAGTTGGGCCCTAGTGGAAATAAAGCATGCGCTATTCCACTACACTATGCATCAAGCATGTGATAAAAATGCGCCTTATTTATCACTAAACGATGACCTAAAGTTAGGCCCCGCTATTACAAAACAGGCGACCCTATGCAACGTGCTGTCCTGCCCCTCAACATTGATTCCATTTCTCGACGGGTCAGTTATTTCAAATATTTTAAGTGATCCTGTGTGATAATGCTTACGGCGCGTTTACTCTACGTATTTCAGAACGGTGATCAAGAACTTTCCTCGGGGAGTATCATTAAAACATTTTCATCACCCACCATGACTTATTACCTGTGTTAGAAACGAAAAGCCCATTTCTAGAAGCTGCAAATAAGCAATTAGCCAGACATTTTCTTGTTTTCCTAGGCACCCTGGGCCACTATTTGATCCTCATAAGAAACAAGTTTTTGTTTCAGTTGAACAGTCAGTGTTTGATTATTGGATGCATTTGAAAGTGTATCATGTGGTCTATTTCAGATTGCCATCCCGATCCGGCTAATGAAGTTGCTCGGCGTGAAGACGCTATTGGTCAGCAATGCAGCCGGTGGACTGAATGCAAAATACAAACTTGGCGATCTTGTTATCATTAAAGATCATATCAGTTTCCCCGGTCTGAGTTTGAACAATGTACTTGTGGGACCCAACGATGCCGAGTAAGTTCACCCTGTCAAACCCAAGGACTAACTAATTCCTCTAAACGCAGCTTTGGAGTACGGTTCATTGCAACATCCGATGCATACTGCACAGATCTACGAAAAATGGCTATGGCCGTCGCCAAAGAGTTGGAAGTAGCGGATATTATTCGCCAAGGGGTCTACGTACACGTCGGTGGTCCGAATTATGAAAGTCCTGCTGAATGTAAAATGTTGCGTATGCTAGGAGCTGATGTAGTGGGTAAGTGGTTTCTATGTCCTGTGTGTTTTTGTCGGGACTATTTTGTGCATAAATCACGCCGAAGCTCGAGTGTGCGATACATATTTTATGTGGTTCCCACTAGTCATGAGTGCTTTCAAATCAGCGACGGAAATCTAATGGGATAGCAGTTAGAAAATATGGTCTACCGTATCCTATTCCATTCATCATCATCATCGTTCAACGTTAATAATGCTAATGATGTCTTTGGTATTGGTAAGACAGCGATTGCCAAGCAAAACGTTATGAAACCATTTGTTAAAGTTCTATTTTTCATCACATTCTTCCATGACTGCAACGAAAGATGATCACCACGTAATCGTAAAGATCCGGAGTATTATTGGCTAGAACCGACAAGTATGAATCTCAAGCTTAGAATGCAAATGTTCCTTCCCGTTGTTGGCTCGGGATCTAGAAGATTATCCTCTCTTTCGGTTTTTATGTTCGCGTAATACAAATTTCACAGAAACGATGGGTTTGGTGGACCAACGATGACATTGAAAAGTCTGGAAAAGCTGACACTTATGGTGAACCATACAAACGTCTCTTTTTTCTCATCGTTCTTCCTCGCCGAGGTTTCAATAGCACTTAATCTCCAACCAGATCTTCGCAAATGTATGTAAACTTTATATATATATAGTTGTATATGTATATACATATATATGTATATATATATACATATGTATATACATATATATATGTGTATATATAGTAACGCCACAGCGAATAGTCATTTTCCACCAATAATATTCGGCCGAGTGGTGTTTGAACTTCTCATCTTCACTAGACCACTTTTGATACCCTAGCAGGTACTACCCTGTAGTACCTGTGCTTAAGGTTCTTAAGGAACTTACCCCTCGATGCTGTTGAAATGGAATTCTTAGAGCTATCCCCGATCGTTCAGTCATCGTTGTTGATTATATCAAAAATTCACTGGTCTGTCACTGACAAATGATGTTGTACAGTTAGGTGCATATCTTTTTTATATCGCTAATGTGACATTCATTCAGGACAAACAATGGCACATTTCTCTCCATGGCATTATCGGAAAAGTGAACTTCGCACGGTTTCATGTATTGTAGTTCATTGCAGAATGTTACCATAGGCTTTAAATGTTTCAGATCAAATCACGTTTTTTTATAAAAAACTATAGAAATTTGTGAAAACCGTTTCCTAGTTGAAGTACCCTGTTTTTTCACAACCCTAGGAATGAGCACGGTCCCGGAAGTGCTAATTGCACGTCACTGTGGTCTTAAAGTCTTCGCTGTGTCTTTGGTGACTAACATTTCCATCTTGGATGAAGAATCCACAGAAAAGGCTAATCACGAAGAAGTACTGTGCACTGCCTCCATGCGCACTGTCACTTTGCAGAACATCTTTGTGGAAATGATCAAGCGAATGGAATGAACATGCACGCATTCCTCTCCCGCTCTCCATTTCTCTTTTTCTCTCCCATAAAGCCGTACTTTTTTAGTTTAATCTAGACTGATTTGTCTTACATTAACCGGAAAGAAAACGGAAAAACTGTGTGCGCCTACTTAGCATCATGTGATATCTATCTTAGATTTTCTTTTTCAATGAAAAAACTATTTTGCTCGATTTTCTGCCCCCTTTTTTCCACATCGGCGTTCCGCAATAGTTTCAGAATACTAGTGGATCAGAAGTAGCTAACCTCTAGATCCGATTGATGGACCTAGGATATACCGGAAACTCCCAGGGGGGAAACTGCAAGAACATTCAAAGCTGAAAAGTGTCACTTTTGCGGTACACGTAAGGTATTTCTGGAGAAGCTTTCCGGTCTGCCCCTCCCCCCCCAAGGCGACTGACTGGATGCAGCCCCCTAGCAGTTAGTCGATTTGAAACTGACTATAGCGATTTAGATTACAAAAGTAAAAGTCTTGAGTAAATCAAACAGCTAATCGGTTGCTCTAAAACTATGCAGATTTTATAAACTGTATAGGTTCCGTTCTATGGAACCATCAGTAGCCTTAAAATAATCATGTCTCCAAGTGTTCCAAATCTTAAAGTCTCCCCAGGTCACCATCTAGAGTCTTCAGGTTACTCAACAGAAATTCCAAGTATAACCAGTAGCCTATAGTTTTGATCAATTTTGTCAGTTGGCTTCTATTTCCTCCCAGTTAGAGATCAATCTGTAGTTGGAATGCATAATATGAACAGCTCATTAGTGAGTCAGTGTGTCTAACCATTTCCAATCACTTTCCCGTTTTGAGCACAATAGGCCAAGATGAACACCGATTGGATATTGGATCTCCATAGTCAATGCATAATTTGAGGAAAGGGTATGAAATTCCTAGCCAGTGAAAATCGTTGACGGCAACGTTCCTGATGGGATGGGAGACATCTGCGAGTCTGATGGTTGGAAGCATTAAATCGTGCAATCAACGAGGTGTTTGCACTGTAACATTCACTTTACACTTGACTTTCTTGGGCGCTCATTTTTTTCTAAATGCTTTGGTTTTGTACGATGTTGCTGGGACGTACAAGACATCCTTGAACGAAATATAGCTCATATTCTCTGGCGCACATTTGCCTACCGTACTTTTTTCCAAATTACTTCAGAAGTATGTCAAAGTTACTCAGGACCATGTGGAAACTTCGAAAATGCTATACGAATAGCCTACTGAGGTCTTTCCACGGGTCCGGAACTCCATCCATATTTACACCGGTATATTTGAATGTGCGTACTATAAGGTGCACAAATTGTACTTCGACATTCCAAATTTAGCCAGCGTATGTAAAGTTGCTGGATGTTCTGAAAACGATAAGCTTTTACCCGATTCCGAACCCCTTCGGTGTACATCCGACAAACTTTGACATAATCTCGAAGCTAAAGGTTACTTTGATACTGTTTCAATTCCAAACCCACTCGCACTGGCTAAGTTTAAATAAACGTGTTGACCAATCATGAGTGGGTTGCCGCCTGAAGGAAGCAAGTGTGGAAACCAGATAACCTAAGAGATTCAAAAGTGCCTGGCAATTTCAAGGAGTCATGCTGAAGTTCCATTTGTGTGAGTTTGTCACAGCTGATTGATTTCATCGTGTGATTCTTTTGGGTACGTCCCGGATTCCGGTAATTTTCATCAAATAGTGAGGCTAAGTGAGAAAGGTGTTGGAACACGCGATTTCAAGCTTCATTTCTGGTGGTAACCCAAACCAAATTTACTGTCAGTTCATGGTACCCGTTACCGGTCATCCTATTTCCAACCGTGCTGTTGATAGTGGAAAATATTTCATATACCCTGAATAGTCACCGTACAGTCCGACTGTAGTTGGTCTTAATTCGGACACTACAGCAATCTCGAAAATTCCTGGTTACATCTGAATCTGGTCCAGGTTTTTAATCTAAGGAGTGAGTGCGACATTTTTATTCGATTTGTCGGTTACATTCGGTGTTGTGCACATTTTCGATGTGACATAGCAACAGGTACTAGTTATCAAAAAGTTCAAGTTCAGCTTATTTAGGACAGGCTTACAGGAGCACCTTAGTGTGTACGAAACTTCGTTCCACTGGTTTTGGAACTAAGAACGGTTCATCCATGGAGGAACTATATCCATTAGGTAGGAGATTAGGTGTCCCTGTATGGCAACACATCACGCAGTTTCATATAGTACCGTTCACAGGCAAATTTCCAATTCATTATGGCATCAGTCCACGGTTGGGAACTCTCACAGTCATGCTAACTATTTTGTTAGAAATACTAAAATTTTAAAACTTTGAGAAAACCTGCTGTGCGTTTCGCACGTTTGATAAATAGTAATTTCCAGTTGGCAGAATGTAGGCCTAATAATAATGCTTTAAACGAAATAATAGTACGATGATTCGTCTGGTCGGTTATCCTTTCGTCATTAATTGCTCTAACCCGAAAACACATCAACTTGTCATTGTTCAGCGCAACGAGTTGCTGTAAATGATTGTGCAACACTGGGGAAAATATCACAAGCACACATGACTCCCGATTCAAACCGGTTCACTTGTAGCGCTCATGTGAAAGCAGCATATTTATGGGCCTATTGGTGTCTAAACCTTATTCAAGTAGATTGTGCGAAATCTGCTCGCATGCTTCATACGGTTACAGGAAGAGGAGAGAAATAGAAACGCCGACTTGAGATCTCTACATCGCTACCGTGGCTAGGCACTGTCCAAAGTCATTTTGGAACTACGTGTTAGTTGGCAAACAATTGTTTCCCCTACAGTTTCAAGAGTTCGATGTTTCCCCATCTACATTGCCCCATATATAGTTACGCATCAAGAGGCGTACTCCTATTTCATCGGGTAGGTCTTTTTATCGCTAGTCTTTTGCTACAAAGGCCGTCCATATCAACCCCCCCGTAGTTTCAAAGTAAATCTTGCAGGAATTGCAAAACCCAGTCAGTGATATCGACCGTTGCCATTGGCTTTCAACCTGATTGCTTATCCTGTTTATTGGATCAGTGTTGCTCCGTGAGGTCTCTACTTCATACCGGTAACCAAATATGCTTAATCCCTCCATGCCAACACCATCAGCGTCCTACCGCCCTCACAGTACAAGCAGCTAACTGTTCTTCCATTAAGACAAGGTCAACAGTTACTGACATTCGGTTTAGGTTTAAGGCAATGCTTTTCCTGGGCTTTCGTGATTGCTGACATCTCCCACCCGATTTTCTGAATCGAATTCCTTTCCGCTTTCGGCCTTGTGGTTATTTCAAAACACCGTGTTTTGTTAAATAGCATCACATGTCTGCAAACACATGACAGCTTCGCTCGTACTCTCTTCTCTTGAAATTAATCAGATGGTACTCCAATCACCATTTTCTTCCATTCTGGATGAATTCCCTTCAGTAACTGCACCACAAATGTGCCCAACTAAAATACCACAAGAGGATCAGCATCACACTGTCACCTAAGGTCCCTCGATAACAGACTCCCTACGTTGACTGTTATCCGAGAGACTTTCCGTAGCCAAAACAGAATTTGAATATATACTGAGACTGGGAATACTTCGCCCACCAAGCAGTCCCTGAGTGTACCTACTCCACACGGTCCCAAAAAGCAACGGCGGACTAAGTCCGCATGCTGCTTACTGTTCATTTAACAACGCAACTGTAACTGGTCGTTACCCGATCGCAAATATCCGCGATTTCTTCAAACCTCTGTGAGCTAAAAGAATTTTTCCAAAACCTGGATCTGGTACGGGTGTATTGCCACATCCCTGTAGCACCGGAGGACATTCCAAAGGCTGCCCTTGCAACGACATTTAACTTTTACGAATTCTTTCGCATGCCTTTTGGTTTGCGAAATGCAGCTCAAACATTATAGATGTTTGTGGACTAAGTGCTTTGTGGTCACGATTTTGCCTTCGAGTCGTCCTTGAGAGTACAGACGAACAGAAACAACGCGAATATCTCCGTCTCGTTTTTCAGCGCTTCCAGAAGTATGGCATTTGTTTCAATACTTCTACGTGCATCCTCGGTGCTCCATCTAAAAACTTCCTTGGTCATTACTCTGACGGTGAAGGTATTCGACGGCTAGAGACCAGAGTCAGTAGTATTCATGACTAACCAGAAATAATGTCTTTCAGAAGTCTTCATCGTGTCTTGGTTATCATCAGCTACTATTTCCCATTCACACCCAATTGTTCCGAGATGTTGCAACCACTCATAGAGCTTCTAAAAAGGGATCGCACAAGTTCTCCATAGCTCTAGAAGCTACCATGGCAATACAAACAGCCACGGAAGACTTATCTAAAGTGTCCCTCCTTACGCACATGGACACTGACGACAATGCCGTCTTCGTTCTGCGATCGGATGCCACTAATATAGCCGTTAGACGCCGAATTACAGCAAATAGTTAATGGTGCAACGCAGCCCTTGTTATTTTCCTCCCGGATGCTACAGCCACCACAGTGCAACGATGGCACATTCATAGGCGAACTTCTTGCAACATAGCTCGCAATGAAGCTCTTTTGTGTACGTTTTAGATAGTAAGAATTTCATCATGTACAGTGATTACAAGCTGCTAACAAAGCTCCAGCTTCCAACAGTGATCATGTTTCCCCGAGAGAAGTTCGACATCTCGGCTATATCTCCCAGTACAATACTGATATCAGGTACATAAAACGATCTCATAATCTTGTGGCGGATGTTCAGTCGCGTCCAGGTTTGCATCAGATGTCTATGTCAACCTCATTCTGCTGGGAAGAATCCGCAAAGACACAGAAAGATCATAAGGAACTAATTCATCCTTGGTCATCATCATCATCTTCCATAGTTCTGAAAGATCTGCCACTTCTTGCTACGCATGGTCTCATTGTTTGTGACATGTCCACCGGAAAACCACGACCGCTCATCCCTTGTTCAATGTGCAGCTTGATTCTTAAACATTTACAGCCCATATCTAATTCCGGAGTACGTGTCTCTATTAAAATTATCTTTCACCGCAATGTTTGGCCTAATATAAACGAAGACACTCGTGTTTCGGCAAAATTTTGTATTTCACGTCAACGACAGCAAAATCCACCGACATGTGCGATCTTCTCGCCAAATGCCCACGGACTGTGGGTGTTTTTCTCACGTCCACCTAAATATCGTGGGTTCCTGGCCACCAGCCGATGGCTACTTTTTTTCTTAACATGTGCTGACCATTTCACCGGTTACTCAATGGCTGTCTCCAAAGCTGACACATCCAATGAAGCAGTTTCCAAAATCTTTCTACACTGGATTTCTACCTCCGGTGTTCCTTCTACAGCTACCACCGACAGAGGCGCACAGTTCCAACCTAAATTGTTCAGTGATTTTTCCATCATGCTTTGATTTAAACATATTCGCACAACCCAATACCACTCCTCGTATAATGGATTAGTAGAGGGATTTCATAGACCATTAAAATCCCCTCACCCAATGAAATGGGCAGCCCCCTTCCGTTGGCCGTGTTATGTATCCGGAGCTCTTTAAGAGAAGAATGTCTTTTTTTCTTTTCAGCGGATACAGCATTTGGCACATCCTGAAATTACCTGATGAGTTTTTCTGTTACAGTACAGCTTTTATTCACCCGTCCATGTCTGTTAGTCATTGCACTTAGGGCCCTTCCTATCTGTCTCATTTACATTCCAATACATGCACGCATTTTTTGTTTGGATTCTGTGAAACTCCCGTCTCATCCCGCATATTCAGGTGCATTCCGAATTAATTTCCATCACGACGACCACTTTGTCACTGACCGAAGTGGTTACCCGCATTGTAAATCTTGAGCGGTTGAAAGAGGGATTTCTTGATTCAGACTACACGACTAGAGATTCTTTCACAAAATCACCCGTTTTTGTACCTGATACGCCCAGTTGCCTTGAGAACAGCGATCAAAACACTTTGCAGATATTCGACTCCCCACCCGGTACCACCACTCGTTTCAGCAAAAAGATTATTAAACCCGTTTTTTTTTCGCATTCAATTAGGTTGATCCAAGCATCTACATGAGCGAGGTCGACCATCTGGGAGGGGAGCGTCCTGGGTACTTGAATTTCTAACCCAAGCCGACCTTGGACAGCCGAACACCGAAATCGCGTGACCTAGTCGAAAAAGGTAGGCGCAACTTAGCGGTAGCACCGGCTTTCAGTTTGAACTTGTCGTCAGGCCGAAATACACGGCCTGTGTGATTACGTTTTGATCCTTTTGGCCACCACGACATCATACGTGGGTGAATCTAAATGCGAAAAGTTCACTTGTTTGGACCCATTCGACTACTTCGAGTTTCTTTATCATCACGCGGTAGATGAGATCTTCATACTTGCATTATCGCTAACCCCCATCATCCTGGGGCATTCTAAGGGATCTTATGAAAGCTCCTAGGAAATCTTGGTCCATGTAGACTCTAAATTCAAAATAAGTATTAGTCTGCCAGAATAGAATATTTCCAGATGTGCATTGGGTTTCAGCTGCAGGAAACTTAACCATGCTGTAACCAGTAATGTCTATTCCAGAAAAAGCTTATTCAGCCCTTCGTGAATACCTAACCGAGCGCACCTATTAAAGTAATGGCTACAGACAAATAATGAACAGTTGTGCGCTGCTTTTATAATATCTTCACGGTGAGTAGACCGTTGATGTCACTTAATAAATAAGTTTGTAAACCATATAAACTCCCTACACTAACACTTACCAAGTAGCCAAGATCTGTAGATGTTGTTCAAAGCTTTTGTCTTATTTGGGATACATGCAGAATAGCCGTCTACCATTGGGAGTCGATGGCTGCGTGCCAGAGACCCGTGGCAGTTGAAATCAGTAACGGATAGCTTCAACATCATCAAGTGGTTAGTTCAAAAAAGTACATGGAACATGCTCGGTAGGGGTATGGACACAGCGTTCAATTCATAATCGATCGTCCCGGGTTTTCTTCCCAGTTCGGGGGCGGTGAACGTGAACTGCTCATCATTCCTAACAAGGGAAAAACAGTTGCTCCCGTGGTTTCTTAATGATGAGTGAGCGTTCACACCGCTAAAGGAATAATTTGGCGGAATTTTTGAAATAGTTATTCTTTATCCGTCACCCCGGCAAGACCGATCTTTTCTTCTCTCTCTCATTTTGCTTCCTTTCTAATCATACATTCGTAGTCACTGAATCCACTACTCCGCCCACGAATGTAGCAATGTCGGTCAGCTTTCCTCGGCTGACGTTTCAAACGATACTCTTATGCAGAGATGTCTTGCAAACCGCGGGGTTCTGAAATGAAATTCTTGTTTTCCAGTGGCTTTTTGTCTATTAGTTTTAAGCTGTTTCTAATGCGGTCCCTACTCCTTACTTGGTTGGGTTGTTTGACTCGGTTGTCACACCCAATTTTGTAATTTTTGTCGATTTTCCAAGACTATCTACCTCGATAAACGGGTATTAGTCGAACCTGGCTTGCATGTATCATGCACAAACACTGATTTAGTTGGGTCAACATGTGTATCTAGCACTACCAAGGTGTTTATCTTCCTGTCTATCTGTTCTCCTATTGAGTTCAGTGTGACAATAACCTTTAGTGGAGCGACTGAATCAGCTTAACATTCCTCCTGCACTTTGCCACCCATTTCCATTGTAATCGGAGTTGAACCTCAGGTAGGCGATCACTTGACCAGATTTAACCTCGAGCCACTGACCAGATCGTAAACTGGACCAATAATCGGCACGAAACTCACCTTCCACGTGGGTATTAAGAGCTGTGGTGAAAGCAGCCTTCGGAAACCGATGAGAGATATCATCAAACCGGTTATATCTATCAGCATAATGAGCAACAAACCAAAGAAGAACCACTTCAGATGCAGGTCGCGAGAGACTGGAAAGATCTTGCCAAAGGCAGGCATATTTCACCGGGAGTTGGAGTAGGGGCACGACAATCCAATTTCATAAAAATGCACACAACCATGTTAGACGGAAGTTGATCCGAAGCAACACAGCGATGGTAATGAGTTGTTTGCCTGAGTCACAGCCATTTACGGCAGTCGAATGGGTTTGCACTGTATGTCGAAAGATAGATGAAACGAATTCGCAAAGCTTTCGCGAATTTTAATTGTCGCTCTTCCTATCAAGATGTACGCTCAGAGGTTCAAAAGAAACCCAGTTTTACCTCTGATCCATTATTTCTCAAATAAAATCTTTTCATGTACACTAAAATTAAATCATGTTGTTCCGAATAAGAACTGATGACAGATTTGTCAACTCTGTCTACTTTTTTCTCCTTCTTCTCTTTAGCTCTAAACTTGACTGCCGTTAAAATATGTAAAACGTCATCCTCTTTATGTCTCTATTTCAGTCTGGACCGGAAGTAGAATATTAAGCCAAACAGAACTTACCATCCATAGATAATTAGAAAAATCACATTCTCCGGATTACAAGTGCTGTTTTTATTTTGGCGATACTTGTGATAGTGTTGTTGGTAATGTTAGGGTCTTTGTTGGTGGTGCTGTTACCTCGTCTGATGGTAGAGTTAATGCCATCATAGCCGCGAAGTGCAAATAAGCGGTGCGACAAAAGTTGCGTATCCATTAGGCTTTCGCGGTATATCAGCTTCTAGGTGGGGTACGACTGAATTTGCAATTGGTATCCGCACTCTAAACCTACTCCCACAGTGCACTTCCGTCGTTCCTACGGCAGCGTAATAACGGTAGGCGATATTCAGTTGTGACTGCTGATCTGCCTCGCCAAGCTTGAAGCTCTATATCCGAAATTTGTCTGCAAGATCGGTGCCGGCTGTGTTCTGCCGCCAGTGTCTCCACAAATGGCTTTATCTGCCGAGTAATTGATGTTTAGTGCCCCAACTTCACGCACAGCTGTTTGCTAAGCTCCTGGAATGTTTTTGGTGGTTAATGGAATGTAACTGGGAAAATTGTCGAAATCATAGGTAACGTATGTTTGAAGAAACTTACTTTTCATTCAGCATCAAAAGGAAGAAAACCGGATTAATGTAAATGTTGAAAAAAATAATACTGTAAACGTGGAAACAAATCAGAGGTGGGCATCAGGAGAAATATTTCAGCTATAGAAGTCTGAAGGCAGCTCTCTCCTTATTTCTTTCTCCCTAACCAGAATGCATAATAAAGTAGGGAACAGTGGAACTGCCATAAGCGGTAGCAAGATAGGGAATCAGTCTATACTTTGGACGAGTGGATGCATGCGAATGTCATGAAGACAGGTCATTATGTAAGGAATGCACAGGATCTGTATGCATTTTTGTGGAAATTTTTGCAAGCTTTGCTAGGTACGTTGTATATTTGATCGATAAGAGTCAATCGGAATAGAAGAAACAGGACCAATGACAAGCAGGCCTCGGTAAAGTAAGTGGAAATCTTTCTTGAACAGGCGCAGGAAAATAAATGCGGAACGACGCAGAAGGATGGGGTGAACAAGTCGATGAATAAAAAAAGTAATGACGGTTTGCTTTGCGTCAGACTGCCTCATTCTACGGATTTGAAAAGGTAGACAACATATGCGCTTAAAACGGTAGAAGACCTACATGGTGCAAACTATAAAACTTAAGTATTTTACAGATTATGCCCTCGGAACGAGAACGACGTCAGTTAGTGAATGTTCATTCTTGAAGAGAGAGTAAGAAGGGATAACACTCCACTTAGAACATTTAGATGTGTTAAGATAAAGATTAAAATTAAAAAAACGTTTTAACTATTAAGCAGATTTCCTGAGAGGGTGCGAAGTCCGATTGATTGGAAATTGGCTAACAGATTACGACGTCGGCCACATACTTCAGTTGTGCAGGTGGATCAGCAGACAAACCACTGAGGTAAGCAATAAAAACATAAAACGAAAGAAAAGCTCCTTGAAAACAGCGGAATTGTTAGGTAAGAGACTAGATAAGTGATAACCAGGTTTGGTTTGTTGAGTTCTGTTGTAAAAGTAGTCTTTCAACAGTATAGAAATAGGACATCCAAAGGACTTAAGCTTACAGAGGAGGGAACAGGAGCCGAGTCGAAGACAGGAATAATCTGGCACTATACGGCGGGCTGATTTCAAGGAGTTGTTTAAACTTCTAGAAACAAAATGCCAAAATGAGACGACTGCATCCACAGTACATCTGTTGGGCTTATGAGTAAAATGAAGTGGGTCATTAAAGATAATAATATTTACCAAGACCACTGAAGACAGCAGATTCAGTTAATTTGAGCGCAGAATAGGTAACGGCAATGAAACGAAAAATGTTTTGATAAATTCCTCGAGACTTTGTGTTTGATTAAGGAAACGACAATTGCAGGTTTCCATGGAGTTGGAACAGCACCGGTAACAAAGGATTTGTCGACGAGCGAAGTCTTAGCGTCCAAGAGGTAACTTGCTCACAATCTGAGAAGAATGGAAGACAGGTCGTCTGAACCAACCGCAGGTCCATTCTTAGAAGATTGAAGATTGAAAATTTCCTCTGAAGAAAAGGATACTGCTTCTGGGGGAAAAGGAGTTGCAGATGATGACGAGGTACTTGAGGGATTTCAACTGAGGTGGAGCCATGCTGCCGTTCCTATAGAATACAGTTTCATGGAGACAGCACAAGCCAGCAGTTGCACTGAATGTCTCTGTGAATAGGTTTGAAGGAAACTGGGAGTATTCAAAGGAAAATGAATAAGATGCTATGAACAGGAATCTTCGAAGCAGTGAAATATTTTCGTGAGACGGATTCCTTGTCTTGGCCTTGATCTGTTTCGTTCTGGCAAATGAAGGCTGTCCACAGTGAGAATAAATTGTGTGTCTAATTGAAATGATTGATCACTGGAGGAACGAGGGGGATGTAATCGCAAATGAAGGAGATTGGGACTGTCTCGTATGGATTAGATATAGGTCAGCTAAGCCAAAAGCCAGTAAGGGGTGGGTGATGGCGTGGTTAGAATCACCAACAAAAAAGCATAAACTGTCGGACAATACTGGCTTAAGAAAAGGCATAAAATCACCACAGAACGGAGTGATATCATGTACCAAACATCATTAGTTATTGCCCACTGATAACGGCTAAATATGGCATGCCATTTAACCAACACAGTCAAAACCGCCACTGAAGAAAGTAAAGACAATGCTGGAGTTACAGAACCACTGGTTACTGATGCAGGTTGCAACAGCACCACCCGTCTTCTTCTAGCATTGAACTATTTCCTGACAAAACCACTGAGTGTTCAAGGAGTACCAGGTTATTCTCAATAGCCAGGATTCTTGAACGCAAACTACACGTGTCTGGTTGAATTCCATGGTTCAAATATCAAAATTGCCTTAATGAAATAACCGCATGGATAAATGAGGACAATAATGTAGTACGACTGTTAGGTTGACTTTGCGGAAGCCTGCTGAGCCCAGTGCTCTATTGCTAGAATGCCCCATAGTGTTTGACGTGCATCTCTAAAACTTTGGTAAACTGCAGTGGATTTTCACGCCTACGCTGCCACCTAGAATACAATGGTTGCCATTATAGACGTTTGGCAACGGTCCTAACCAGCGAAATATTCGGTCTATTGCAGCTGAACCACAAATCGCACCGAGGTACGTGCCGTCACATCCTTTACCAAAACATGGCCCTCCCCTTTCAAAGACAGCCTAACGCGTAATCGCAAACGAAGAAAGACTGTCGTACAAACCGAAAAGTAAAACTAGCAGAAAAGAAGACAAGTTCAAAATAAAGGGGTGCACTGCAATCACGGTAATTAAGTCATGATGGTCCCATTGGGGTATTTTGACGTTTGCCGATCGTCCGTCTCCTAGACACATCTGTTGACATCGTCGTTATTGTTCCAATTATCCTAATTTCAATACTGGTCTGGTTGCCTCCTTCAAAACGGTCATACTTCTGCAGTTCAAAAAGGGAAATGTATATGAATGAGTTTCTCGACCTGAAGACTGCCTTCACGAATGCCAGCAGAAGTACTCAAAAGAACTGGATCATTACCACCTTTGTCGGTAATATATTAATATAAAAAACGCCTCACACCACATTACTTTTGGATTTGCCTGATTGCTGGTCTCCATTCCACACGGTAGAGAAAAAGATGGCCAAGGAACGCAACCGGCCCAGTTCCACTTTGCTTTAGTTTGCAAAAAACAGTCACGATAGGAGTGAAGAAGTGAATTACTGTCTGGCATTTATTAACTCCAGTTCAGTTAGCCACGCACATCTGTACCATATCTGCTGCATTTGATGTTGTTAAATGAATAGGTAGGGACTTTCCCTCAAGATTACTGTGCAGCTTATAATTGACATCTAGCTAAAATTTGATTTTCATCTTGTAACCCAGATTTCAACACAACGAATGTAGTCTAGACCATTCCGACTTGAAGGCTCAATCTAGGTTAGGGCATAAGTGAATCAGGAAATGAACAGGTAAGTATACAGAAACAGAAAGCTGAGTCCACGTTCTGAAGCGGAACGGTAGATCCAGACATTGGTAACACTTCTTTTACACGGAAGCTCACATGATACGTTTATCGCGGTGTTGCCCTGTATTTATCCTCAGGATTTCATTTTGATGATAACTAAACGAATTAGATGTGATATTTAGGCCTTTTCGAGACGGCTGATGCAAAGTCTAAATAATACTTTTGTATTCCACTTAGAGGTTCAGATACCTTGAAGATCTATTTGTGTACCAAAGTTTTGCCACGAACCTAATATGCATGAATAAAGTGGTGAATAGACAAAGGGCAGCTAATTGTGAACAGTATAGTTTCAGTAACAACACTCATGGTAGGAGCTGATTCACCAATGTTGCAGTCAGCGTCACTAAACTTCATCAGGGTGGGTTCACCATCAAAAGGTGTAATCCAAACTCACCTGTTACATGCCGAAATCTGATATGAAACGAAGTGAAAAAGAACTTCGAAGAGCTGGCTACAACCTTCAAATGTTCTGAAGTCTACGTCTTGTCTCACAACACGTTTGCTCAAGCAGTTCGCTAAAAATTTATAGAGTAACAAGTATGAAATTTGCCCTTTTTAGGGTTGTATATTCAATTTTCCCTGTTGTTTCGAACTGGAAAATGATACTTAAGTATTGATGGAATCAGTTGGGATCAGTAAAGAAACAGACTAATTCTAAAAGCAAAAGGCCTTTCGAGCCTCAAATGGCATCATCTTGCCGCATGATATGTAGGTGTACTATTTCCGACAAAATATTGAGTGGCCGCAGCATTTTTATGAATCGCTAGATCCCTATCTTATGACCACTTTAGATGCGGTTTAGTTGTCTGTTATTCCTCTAATGAGGAATGCAAACTGGTAAGAACATGTGACTTAATTTCAGCTGCACATTCAGATTTTGGCCCGAATTCCACCAGATAGTGAGATTTGTAATCCACGTTTTGCTAACTTGATGTACGATTCTCGAAGAAAGCATGACGTTATTAGTGTTTTTGGAAGCGAACTCCACTCAACAATCCTTTCTTGTTTATGAGGTCATTTAAACCGAGGTTGTTCTGTGCGCAAAGTTAATTTTAAACGACAAAAGAAAAATTGAGGGCACAACGAAACAGGGTGCGCAGAAAAAGAAGTAGACCTATAGACGGAAATATTTTAAATACCTCATTTAGCCGGAGATCTTGTAGAGTGGGAAAAACTTGACAAGAAATGATAAGGGTTGATAGGGCCTTATGTTACTGTCCCCTATGTCCTGTGCTCAATCATACTCACAATAACAAAAGCACATTTGCATGAAAATGCGTGCCCCTTGCTTGTTAAAATTCCGATTTCCAACTACTCCGGGGTTCTCACGTATACTGTAAAAACAACTCTTCATTCTTTCTAGGCATATTTTAACCAGATTTGTCATGCGCATAAACACACTACTTTATGGTGCTGCCCAGTGCTGCCAATTGAAACAATTGCGGAAGTTCAACGAATCAAGGGGGAATGCATATATCATCCTTGACTTAGAATGGATTGTATACGACAAGTATGTCCTAGGAACCGCGTTACAAACATCAACCTTTTTGAGACCGACGAACCAGAGAATGCAAGAATTTGCGGCAACTATCTAAGATAAAGCCACGTTTGCCGTTCCTTGAAAGTTCTTTCGAGATATGGGTGTGCACTGAAAGAGCTAAAATAAGAGAACAGCTGCAGTAGATTGAAAAAAAACAGAGACATATTTAAGTTTCCCTCGGCGAGAACTGGAACACAGTTTTCCCTTAAAGTGAGCATTCACAGTACACTTTTGATCATTTACAAAACGGCTTGGTTCGACTACCTGACAGTTGAATTGTTACAACTGTAACTGGCTTGATTTGCAATTCGTGCGGTCGCTTTTGTACGTATCGATAACCGTGGCTTCAAGGTTTTGGTTGAATTACGAACCCAATTCATGTTCAGCAAGCTTATTGTTAGTTGGGGATTCTGTCTGTTGGTCCGAGCTTAATCGTTGATTATTCGGTTAACTTTCGTACTTGCAAGACTTCCTTTGGTTGTTGTCATTTGGAACATCCTTGTTGTGCAAGTGCTCCATATCACCGTATTTCGGAGACAACGAATTGTTTACATTCGTCCAGGATAGCCCTGGTGGGAACGTTCAGTTGGCTCATTACCATTGTTCACCTTTCCTAAGTTGAGCCCAGAAACTGTTTGCTGTTCAAGGCTTTTTATAAGCCACACGGAATACCTATGGCTTTCAGGACCGCCCTGGGCATTTCTAAATGCAGAATGAATATCGCTTTAAACAAGCGTACTCAGGGAAACCTACCCAGTCGATTTAACAAGTCAGATCTCTTGCCATTGGAAAAGGTTATCGATTTTGACAGTGTTTTCTTATAACCTTCCTATGTAATCTAGCTGATTTCAGTGATATTAAACGTGAGTTATCGGAAAGCGTTTGAACTCATTCGTTGGATTGCAACCTACTTTTCGTGACTATCGCATATAAGAGGATAAGTGGGATTCTTGGATATCCCTGATGGCAGGTATCTATGCTTTCCAATCTCGACGATGTTTACATTCTGCGAAATCCAGTTGTTGCGCCACCTGCATGCTTCGCAGACCAACTGAAAGCCTATGGGCTATACAACCGTGGTAACAACACAACCCTCTTGTCCATTTGGCCATCAGAGGGACATTTCCGGTCTGGGGAGGGAAGCTGCAGTAGGCCCCCCTTTGTAGTTACGTTTCGGGTGGACGAATGACATCGCGAAACCACAGCAGGTAGCTTCTTTGGCGAAACGAAAATGTCGTTCGACGTTCATACAATGCTGATCCATGGTAGTTTTTCAGATGCAGTCGTGCCCCTTTGTTTTGGCGGTACAGTGGAGGTACCGCTGGTTAATGCTTTCCAGCCTTTTGTATCGTCCAAGAGCAGCAGCCAAGTTTGGGAAATGTAAGTAAAGATTAGGCTGGTGGAAAGCGAGTAAAGGGGCATTTTCGTGTAAAGACTTACTCAGCTGCGAGTTGGCGGTGTTTTACAAAGTTCCTGGAATGCTCTCCCTGTGCAGTCTACGGAAAGTTCAACCTTGTTTTTGACACTGGCGTTTGAATGAATGATAAAACTAGGTGCATGATATAGTAGACCAATTTAAAAGTTTCGTCAATGATATTGATATAGTTTATCGGATCGTGCGAACTGGTGAAGAACATTGTTTTTAAGTGTTTACCTTCAACCCAAAAACCGTAGTTTAATACAAAATGCGGTCTTGAACCAGCAAAACAAATGCAGGATCCTCTCAAAGACTGATGTTGTCACCAGTGCATCAGAAGTCTGTAACCCAAAAATCGCAGCCAGGTTTTATCCCCCCCCCCCAAAAAAAAGTTACCTAAGAGCACCAAGCATTGTAAGGTTAGGAAAGTAGTTGTTTAGGGCTGGTGGCAGGAAGAAACCTTAGCTGGGACAGGATAGAGTGTGAACTCCTAAGACTTTTCGCCCCAGGCGCAGGCGCGCGCCGATGTTGCAGAGTCGCACGATCCTAGCAATCTAATGTACACTTTGGGCTTCGGATACCAAAAACTTTGTATCACCTGCAAGATGCCACTAAACCTTTCAAGCAATCTGGCTAACTGATAGACAGCAACCCTAAACCTGACCCACATAGTCCCCTAATTAGGATGTGTTGTAGTGAGCTTATCTGATGGTAGGGTTCATTTTACTATAAGATTCTTCTGGATGACCCAGCGCTTTACTTCCTTTCCGTCTGACTGTTGGCTGGTCTGCACCATTGGCTAGCTGGCAGCATTTTTAACTGTCGGAGCAACTCTAGCTTAAAAGCAAATTATCGTGATTTTCTGGCCCTCATAAATAACGAAGAGTACTAGGAGCCTTTTATCCTCGGATTAACAACTTCCTTCTGATTCGGCGGATTAAATCTACCATAGAACCGTCAGCTAGGGAGAACCAAGAAATACGAAGTGAAGAGAACAGAGTAGTAAGTATCGCCTTGTGAAAGCTATACGATTTCATCGAGTTTCGTTGCAACGTACTCAAAACATTCGCACTGATTCTTCGAATTACCAAATCCGAACGTTTTCCTACTGTTCTAAAAGTAGGTTATTTTGTCTGTTCGATTCTGGTAATTCTTGTTCCACTGTCTCAAGACAGCAATCTTGGTTTATCCCAAAAGATAGGACAATTCGCAATCAAGCACACCAAAGTAACCGATAAACTATCCCGTTCTTCTGGTTTGAAATGAGCTGAACAGATAACGAAATCCGGTAAACTAACCTGAAGTTTATTGCAGTTTGGGAACTTTTTTTTATTTGGTCTTAACTCAAACCTTAACCGGATTTGGATCAGCCAACCCAGACAAGTGATTCCTAAGCTATTATTCTGTTGCGCCAAGATGAAACGATTCGGTTAGCGACGGGTTTAACAGTGATTACATTAGGATGGTCAACAAAAGCTGGATTCATTTTAACGTGATCTCTCCTACCTTTATACAATAGTCTAAAAATCACATCATGAAGTCACGGCTGTCAGCGACTGTGATATCTGACTCACGTCGAACAAATGTCAGAACAAATCTCACACTGCGGTGTACTCCGGTTTCTTGGCCAAAGTAAATAACGAGTGAATTTAATCATCGATCAGATTGTAACAGGTTGACTGTACGTTACCGTCTTTCTGCTGATTGTGTAAGTGTTGACGCTGGCCGAAACACACACTGGACTTCGGCTCACGAATTTCCTTTCCACTTTGCACTTTTCACATTAGGACCCATGCAACCGCCTTTCAGAGGACCCCGGATGCAGTTCCAGTTACAAGATAAAGCAGAGCAGTGCGAATAAAGGGAATGATAATATAAAAAATAATATTAGATGGGGTTCCTAAACAAAGAGGATTATTTTCCGAAGTAAATTAGGCACCCAAAGGTTAGCAAATTATGAAATTTGGCTGACTGTTACTTAAAATCTTTCCAATCGCCATCAGTGGACATAGCTAGTACTCATATTGGTTTAAAAAATTCTGTCGTCCCACCCTAATGTTGACGACTTCGTAAATTTGGCTTACTGTGTTCGACCTTCTAGCTGGAAACAATCTCGCACCAAGCAAAGTGACCACCGGTGAGTATTAGGGCAGGCAGTGAAACGACGGAAATCCGAATCTTTTGTGACAAGTTGAATCTTACGTTAGATCACCTCTTAGATACAAGCAGTAGTGGTCTTCTTGGTGGTTTTTGTGATGACCGAGTTGGAGACCAGTGTGATTGATAACCAATTCATTGCCGTATAAATCAACTAAATTATTGACATTCAGTCCCTTGTGAATCAGTGTTCTGTTAGTCGGTTTCGCGTGTATAGTAGACAGAGCAGGGATAAGTCAGTACAGGCTACATATGGCTGATGATGATGATGGTGATGATGATGATACAATCAGTCACGTGATTTCCGCACCCAGAAAAACTGAGAGATTAACGTAGGTACATATAAACTATGGGAAAGTTGCGGAAGATATTTCCTGACATTTGATAAAACTCACCAGAAAAACACGGCACAGGAAAGATTTGGATTACGCACATAGGGACAACGATGAACAGCATACATGAAATATGTCAAAACAATTTTCAGCTGTGACATAGTCTGTCACCCTTCAAGTGCCTTCATTTCTCAAGATTCTTTACTGTACTCCTGCCCGGAATGTAAAACAGGAGAAATCCATGTTGTGAGTGGATTGTTTAAATATCTGAGATGTACTATACAAACCACCAAAAAAATGAGCGCCTGAATGTACCAATGGAAATCCCATGTTTTGCGGGGGGAAAACTACAGTTCCGTGACCGGCCTCCGATTACATAATCCCTTGTCCCAGTTTAATTCCTTCAGATGAGATCTTTATCATGGGTGGATTTATTAATGTAACCTAATGTCCAATGCTATTCAATACTAGCCAGAAATGTACAGATGCGACTAGCTCATCGTCTACAAACAGCCGATACGCGGTTCCTGGCCCTCCGAATCTACTGGTCACCAAACGTGTAAAAACTGCTATCCATCTTTGAGGTGATGGTTGACATTAAAGGGAACCACTACCAATGGGACTGTGGAAAATGGATCAATGATAGATTTGATCTAGTAAATCAACTATTGGGCGAATGTGCAGTTAAACGGAATGGGAAATTCGTAGAACCCATCTGGCCAAGGGTGATTCCAACCGCAGTTCATTTACAATAAACACAAATTCCGTGTCACCATATCTGAAACATGCGAACGTGTACAGGCTCTTTGTATTTAGACTCAACATTATCATCAGCGTTCAGCGTAAAAACAGCAAGGCAAACCTCACTGACATCTACCTTTTCCCAGGAGTTACACACGGAACAAAGTCTAACTGTACAAACTTACTTCTTCAATCATTCTGATTCAATGAAAAATGACAACACGATCGCCGCTGTTCGCTTGTTCATTTCCATATTCTTCAGGGTCTCCAGCTAGCTATTTGACGAGTCTTTCGGACCCCAACCACGAAGACGTGAGACACCTAATTTATCTATATTCTCTTTACATTTTCTCATCCCACATTGCCACGTCATCTGTTGACCTACACATGGCCTCTTCCATTCATTGGGAGGAACATAAANGTCAATCAATCCGATTACATAGATAGAAAATGACAACACGATGGTCACTGTTCACGGTTCACTGCCATATCCTTCAGTGTCTCCAGCTTGTTTGTTAACGGGTCTTCCGGAGCCCAACCATGAAGACGTGAGACACCCACTTTACCTAACTTCGCCATACATTTACTCACTCCACGTTGTCACGTCATCTGCTGACCTCCACATGGTTTCTCCCACTTCGTCGGAGGAACGCAAAATAGCACATGGTAGGGTAGACGAGTGATCGTCATGCGCAACACATGACCCCACCTGCGTAATCTAGCAAGCTTCATACGCTAGAATAAGGTATTCTCAGAACCGTCAGATATTAGAATCCTCACCTCTGTATTAATCACCCGGTCACTCACCCAATCCTAGCGATACTACGTAGACATTGGTGACCAAAAACCTCCAAACGACGAACATCTCCCACATGCATATTCCATGTCTCTCAACCATACAACAGAACTGAGCGCACTGCGGCCCAGTACACACGGCCTTTCAACTTCATTAAAACATCAGGCCGATGCCACAATTGCTTCAGTCCAGCGTAAGCCGCCCCAGCCTTGGATATACTCGTGTTTACCTCTACAACCGAGCTGCCATCGTTTGACACGCAGCTACCAAGGAAAGTGAAACGGTGCACAGTTGGCAGTTCGTCCCTGTTCAGTATCAAGTTCGGACCTACTTTCGCCTGGTCCTGTAGCAGCACTTTGCACTTTGAAGACGCAAAACACATGTCGAACCGAGCTACAGACCTCGAGAGTCTGTCTAGTGTTTGTTGTGCATGGTATGCGGACTCGAAAAGTCACACGACGTCGTCTGTGTAGCTTAGATCACACAACTTTTCTTCATTCCCTAGTTCGACTCCTACATCCCGGAGACCTCCTAAGGCACTTTCCATCACTTCATCCATGACGAACTTCATCAGGAATGGAGAGAGGAGACACCCTCTTCGAACGCCGCTAGTCGTTTCGAATGAACTTAACAGTTCACCGCATACTCTCACGCGACCATTGGTATGCAAGCGCAATGCTCGCAACAGGTTCACGAATTTCCCTGACATAATCCTACGGTGGAGAGCGCTGAATAGCACCGTTCAATCCAGGGTCGAATGCGCCTTTCAAGTCGAGAAAAGCT